>CAWUFW010032041.1:0-14531 GCA_963921515.1 Calotriton arnoldi | reverse complement strand
AAAATTAATTAAAATGACTTACCAATTACAAAATATTTAATAATTAATTCTAAATACCAATAAATATTATTTCTTAAAAATTAATTACCTATTAATAAAAACTAATTACCAATTATTAAAAATTAATTACCAATTAATAAACATTAATTACCAATTAATAAAAATTGATTACCAATTATTAAAAATTAATTGCCAATTAATAAAAATTAATTACCAATTAATAAAATTTAATTACCAAATAAGAATTAATTAACAATAAATTAATACTTAATACCAATAAATAAAAATAAATAATTACTGATTTACAATTAAATTACTTCCCACCCTATTCCCCTATAAACCCACAACCCGCTCTGAATAATAAATTAATACAATTAATATAATTATCAATTAAAAAATTAATAAAAATTAATTACCAATTAATAAAAATTAATTACCAATTAATAAAAACGATTTACCAATTATTAAAAATTAATTACCAATTAATAAAAATTAATTACCAATTAATAAAAATTAATTACCAATTAATAATTAATTAGCAATGAATTATTTATCAATACCAATAAATAAAATTTAATAATTACTTAATTTAATTTAAATTACTTCCCACCCTATTCCCTATAAACCCACAACCCGCTACAGAACTAAAACGCACAATTAAATTAAATATAATTAATAATTCCTAAAAATTAATATTTTATTTACTATAATTAAATTACTTCCCACCCTATTCCCCTATAAACCCACAACCCGCTACAGAATTAAATTACACAAAAATTAAATAACATAAAATTCATTACTTTATAAAAATTAAAACATACATTACAAAAATAATACATACTTTTAACACATATACTAACACTTAAAACACTATAAAAAAATTCGATATTTTTAACAACTATATTATGACTGTCGATATTTTGACAATAGATATTTCTTACCTGAATTTCGATATTCTTAACCACTATATTTTGGCAATTCGATATTCTGTCCATTCTATATTTACAACTCGATATTTTGGCAATTCGATATTTACAATTCGATATTATGTCTGTTTACCGTGACAATGCAGAGGAGGAGATTGGCCAGAGGAGATACAAGATTATTGGGTGCGACCAGAATACACATACGGCTAACATGGGAAGGAACACTGCCTGGGGTAAATGTCCAGAGTTCAAATGGTACAGAATGGAGGTAAGGGGTCGAGAGGGGTATGGGGTGGCAGGGTAGATGGAGGTGAGTTTGAGCAGGGGGCTAATGGCAGATGTAAGATGGTGCAGGCGGGCTAATGGAGCCTGAGTGAACAGGGCGGTGGGGGTAGTGTACAACTGTTTTACTGGAAGAAGGCAGCTAGAGGATACATGGGGCTTCAGAAAGAAGGTGTAGCAGGTGTGAGATGGATAGATGGAAGGAAGGAGTTAGTCAACAGGAGACATGAGGTAGAATGGCCGGGGATCAAGAGGTGAAAGGGTAGTGAGGAATAGGCCAGAGGAGGCATGGGGATGAAAGAGGGGGATGGCAAGACATGACCCAGGACAGCAGGTCGCTTGAGGTGCGATAGGGCAGTGGGGAAAGTGGAACTAGAGGAGACAAGAGACCCAGTTCTATGAGGGAGAGGGACAATGTAGGAGGCTGGCTTAGTATATGGTACACACATATTCAAGTGGTGCACCTTGCACTAATCCAGGCAACCCTTATGGTGAATTTAGTGATCTTTGATAACCATAGAAAGTTCTCAAAGTGGTAGCTGTGGAGAGCAGCCTTCAGGCTTTTCTTGAAGGAGTGTCAAGCAGCTTGTTTTACTAGTTTAATCTGGAGTGTAAGTTAGATGAAAAGAAACCACACAGTGTTTAGCCAAAATAAGTCTATTTATTACAACACAATATCACTATCACATTGGTACATCTCCTACCCGGAGGTATCAACACAACACACAAAAATACTTTAAAAGCAGTCAGGTAAGTAGCACCAAATACAGTGGTCTCCACGGGGAGACCAAACCATATATTAAGAAAGTGGAATGCAAACTGTAAAGGAGAACAGGACTTGAACCAGAATACCCAGAGGAGCCGAGGACACAAGGAACCACCCATGTTAAGTACCCAGGAAGTCCACGGAGACTGTGTGCAGAGTGGAAACACAGCCGCGTGCCCAATGGAAGTCAATAGAGAAGTCGCAGTTGCAGTTTTGAAGAAGAAGGACCCTTCCCAGAGTACCCCAAAGAAACCCTTCGAAAGACAGAAGGTTGAAGAGCACACCACCTGTGGATGCCCCGGGAACCAGGTTACCTACACCAGGGCAGCCGGGTGCATAGAGGTAAAGTGACATCAGAACCTGCCATATACAACAATGGACAACTTCGAAGAAGATACCTCTGGAGAAGTGGAACCCAAGGGTGGATTCTGGAAGTGAGGAACCTGCAAGCAGAGGGGACAGAGTCTATGCCACTCAGAGGTGACTAGGAGGCACAGAGACTTATGCCCACCAATGTCGGGAGGTTTTGAAGAGTCGACGGTGACCTTTTCGCTGTAGCTGTGAGCACCAGGCGATGAGGAAGACCAGAAGCCATGCACGAGCTGTCCCACATTGGATGTCGGTGACTAGGTGATCGGTGTCCGGCGGGAGCACCAATAAGCCTTGGTAGACGCAACTGGCGTGGAAGACGAAAAAGGAGCAACATTGAGACCAGCAAGGTACAATGGACTCACCTACAGCAGGAGAGTCAGAGCAGGCCCCAAGCAAGGAGGGGAGTCCACTAAAGCAGTAGAAGACCCTCAGGAGGGTCCACAGGCCAAAGGCACAGGAGTCGCAAGAGGGCCTCGAGCAGCTCACAAAAGATGAAGGCCCACGGTGCAGAGGATGCGGTGAGGATGATGATCTTGGAGGAAGTTTTCCTGGAGGCTGGAGCTTCTTTTAACCCAAAGATGTCTGGAGTGCAGAGCCGACAAGCCTTGGCAAAGGCAAGTCGATGCAGTTTACAGGGGATTGGTCCCAGCAGTTCTGATGAGAGATACTGGCCTCAAAATTGCAAAGAGGACAGCTCAGGCCTTGCGGCAGTTGCAGAACCACCACCTGTGGACGAAAGGAGCAGCAGACCGGTCAGCTTCGCTGCGGTGCCTGCAGATGCAGAGAAGTGACTCCTTCACGCCAAGGGAGATTTCCTCAGGTGTTCTTGATGCCCACAGATCTGTTGAAAACCTGGAAGAAGCACAGACACAGATGACGAAGAAGACTTGAGGAACAGCAAGACCAGGAACAGCAGGAATTTTCCTTGGTGCAGTCTCCGTTACAGTCGAAGTTCAACGAAGTCCAAGTGTCCAGACAATTGAAGAGAAACGTAATTTCAGGGGTTGAGTCTTGTCCCACAACAAATCCAAGGACCCTCCCACAGATAAGCCTTAAGTACCCTTAAGGAAAGGGTTGGAACAACTCTGGGGTCCCTCCCAGAGGAGGGGCTGGACAGAATAGAGAATACTCCCATGTCTTTTGTCCAGTTTTGCACCAGAGCGGTAGCCAAGGGCGCCCTGAACTGGCTCAAACTAGAGTATGCAAGGAGGGCACCAAAGGTGCCATTCAAAGCAGTCTGATGGAGCTGGTAAGCACCCCTTCCCCAGCCCAATACACCAAGCCCTGTCTGGGAGGTGGTCACACCTCCCCGTGACAGGAAACCTCATTGCTCCCATCTTCCCCGCTCGAGCTGGGCCTCAGCAGGCAGGAGGGCAGCACTCATGTGCATGGGGCCTGCAGCAGCGCTCAGCTTGCTTGCAGACCCTGAAGGCTGTTACCGGGAGCACAGGGGTTCTCTGAAGGAGCCCCCCCAGCACATGGGATCATACTCTCCAACACTGGAATCTGCACTGGGGCAGGTGCGATTCCAACATGTTTGATACCAAAACATGACTGGGCAGCCACTATATAGTTAGGACATCTCGTAATCCACTGGTGTCCAATATATGTCTAAAATGACTGACCGCACTTACAAAGCCAGGAGAATCGACTCCAGGGTTTGTAGGTGTGTCTCTATGCATGCAGGTGGTGCACCTCACACTTAGGTAACCAAGCACCCTGCTCCTCTCAGGACTGAAGAGCCTGCCTCTATAGGGTGACGTTATAGGTTTAAAGTGTAGTGACCCTCAGATATGGAAGAAACGTGGATATTTTGCCGTGGGGAGGGTGCAACTACTATCTCACACAGGCCTGCAATGGCAGAACACCAGACGGAAGGGCAAAAATGGAAGACAGGGTTACAGTGGGAGGAAAGCTAGAGGTGAAAAAGGACAAAGAGGCAGGGGTAAAGTCATGAAAACTGGAT
The DNA here is from genome assembly GCA_963921515.1 of Calotriton arnoldi. Lineage (NCBI taxonomy): Eukaryota > Metazoa > Chordata > Amphibia > Caudata > Salamandridae > Calotriton > Calotriton arnoldi. The sequence goes on along the minus strand of CAWUFW010032041.1, from coordinate 10,219 downwards.
AAGAGTGGGGGAAGGTCCAAAGGGGAAACAGGCCTACAGGGGCAAAAGGTCAGATAAGAACAATCAGAGGCGAGCAGGCTGTGCATCAGGTGAGACAGAAACAGGGGAAGGGCCAGATGTGAGGTCCGACCATGGGGCAGGGCCCATGGGGAGTCACATGGGGAGGGTGGGTCAGAGGTGAGAAAGACCTACGTGTGTGTTAGTAGCAAGAGTTGAGACATGGCTGAGGGCGAGAGGGCTTCTGGCCTAAGAGTTGACATAGAACAGAGAGAGAAGGGTGACGGAAAATGGCACTGCATAGCTATAGGGACAAGAGGTGAGAACATGTAGGAGGGGAACCAGTACTGTAGGAGAAAAGGGACCAGAGAGGAGGAGAGCAGCAGAGCTGGAGATGCAACAGTTGGGAGCCAGGGGGCCAGTAGTAAGACAGGACATCAGGAGTGGGCAGGTTCCAGATATGAGACTCACAGCAAGGTGGTTGGGATAGGACCCAAAGATGAGAAGTGACAGCAAATTGAGAGGGCCAAAAAGTGAGATGAGACAACAGTGGGTCTATGGTGAGATGGCAGCAGGGTTAGGGGAGCTCATCGGTGAGAAGGAGAAACTGGTGGGATGTGGCTCAGCAGAGAAATGGGGTGAGGTGGGAAATCAGGTTAAAGGTAAGATGGGACTATCTTGTGTTGGGGTGCCACAGTTAAGGAGAATGAGGAACATAGAGGAAGCCTGTGGAGACCCTAGAACAGTAAGTGTGAGTGGTAGCCAGAGATGAGCAAGGACAGCAGTTACCAGGGTTGATAGGGAGCCAGCAACAGGAGGGGCAGAGCAGACGCTGTGCCTTAGTGAGGGGGACTGAAATGAGATGAGGGCTGTTGTGGGAGGCTGTACAGGGGTGACAAGCATATATCAGAAGTTTGTTGGGACAGCAGGCGAGGGACCACAGCTGTGAGATGACACAGTGGGGGAAGGGGGCCAGATGTGAGATGGGGCAGTGGGGGGAGGGACCAGAAGCCAGATGAGGGGCAGTGATGAAAGCAAGAAAGAACCAGAGGTGAGACAAGGGAAGTAAGTGAGACTGGACTAGAGGGAACACGGTTAGAAAGAAATGGGTACCGTAAGGGCGAGACAGGTCTAATGTGGGGGAGTGGAGGCGAGGGGCATTGGGAATGGGACAGAATTGGAGACAGGACTCGTGGAAGAAAGGGAATCACAGGTGAGACAAAATAGCATGGGGAGAGGAACTAGAGGTGCACTGGTTCGGGCGAGACTAGCAAGGCCAGAGTTGAGACCAAGCTACAAGTGGAGGGGAAATGAGTGGATCCCTGCACATGGGGAAGGAGTTTAAGATTGAGATAGGGCAGTGGGGAGAAAGCTGACCACAAAATCAAGGAAGAGGGGGTGAGAGGTGAGACTGGGTCTGCTGGAGAGGCAGAGGTGAAACTGGACTACAAAGGTTAGCCAGAGGTGAGATGAGTCGGTGGGTAGAATGGTCAGAGCTGGTACATGACAGTGGACAAGGTGCTAAGAGGTGATAAGTGCTAGAAGGTGAAGGGGGCAGTGGTGAAAGAGAACGTTGGGAAGAAGGGGCGGTTAGGAGGTGACATGTGACACAGAAAGAGGGGGCAAGAGATGAGACCAGGATTTGGGTGATAGGTACCAGAGCAGATTCAGGGCTTCAAGGAGAGAGTGCCAGAGGTGAGAAAGAGCTTCTGGAGGAAAACGGGCACAATTAAGATGGGACATCAGGGCGAAGAGCCACGAGGTGACAAGGGATAAATGTAGGATAAAGCAGTGGTCAGAGGTGAGATGGGTTAGCAGAGGAAGGGGGTGTATAGACTCAGTAGCCTAGTAGACACAGGGAGAGGGGCAGTGGTGAGGATTGAAAAGTGGGGATAGGATGCCGAGATAAACCTGGCAGCAAGAGAGAAGGCTGCCGCAAGAGGTCACACAGCACAGGAGGGAAGGGTGGCGCAGGACATCGGTGAGCCATAAGTGAAACTGAGCTTTGGAAGGATGAGAGACCTGTCTCACCTCTATCCCTTTCCTAACTTTTCTTTGGCTCTTTCCCCCTTACCCAGCCAGCCCACCTACATCTTAGCCCTCAAAACCTCTCTGGCCCAATTCTCCCAAAGACATGTTACTCCCTCGTAGATTCCCTTCCCTCCCCGTAGCCCATGTCACCTCTATTGACCCCATTAGCCCATTTCAGTTTGCACCCTCCCTTGATGCCCTGTCTCATCCTCGGATCACCCTGTCCCCTGTGCTCTCTTGTTTCCTGTGGCCACTATAATCACTGCGACTGTCCCATCTCACCTCGAGCCTCCTCCCTGCTGTCCTGTCTCACTTCTGGCCACTCCTCTTCCATATCTCTGGGTCTTCTCAGGCCCCCTTCGCACCGGTAGCTCCATCTCTCACTCCTTTTTATTCCCCTTCCATGCCTGCAGTTCTGCCTTATTCCTGGTCCTTGCTGTAGCTAGGTTACCTTTGCCCACCACCCCCTCTGCACTGTGTTTTTTCGTACATTTTTGTTCCTTTTGCAGTTTCTATATAGCGCTGAACTCGACTCCAAAGATATCAGGTATTAGAGTGGCTTTACATGAGCACCGGAAGCTGCAAGTCACAGACGGGCACATTTAATTTTTTGTTAGGCACTGGGAGGTCAAGGACTTGCCCAGGATCACAGTGGGATGTTGAGCGTCATTGCCATACTCGAACCCACAGTTCCCCAGCTTCTCGAGGGTGACCACTCTAGCCGTCAGGCCACATCCTCTCCGCACATCCTCCTTGTTGCCATGTCTCACCCTCAGGCTCCTCCTGCAACAGCCACTTCTCTCCTCAGTCCCATCTCCAATCACTGCCCCATCTGTTGTGGACCTAAAACCCAGCATCTCTCTCTCCAAAGGTCCAACAGGCTGCACAGGAGCTCCTGACTTGAACTCCTTCTGGCTCCGCTTAGACAGAGTGAGTAACAGACTCCCGACCAACCACCAACCTCCTCAATTACTGCCAGTCCATGATGGTTTTTGCTACACCTTAAGGAGAGATTTCCACACCAACCACTAACCCAGCAGGACACTGCTAACTTGGGAATGCGAGAGAACCTTTGTTCAGGTGAAGCACAGTATCTCCCATCCCGTCTGAGCAACAGCAGAGAACTACCTCTATCCAATGCATTCTGCCATTAACCCAGACAAAGCCAAACTGCAGCGATTCTGGGGTGTTTAGTGTACTGAGATAGCAGTGTATAATGTTTGGTAGAAAACATTTTATAAAGACAAAGTCAAACAGCCACTGTGCTGTTGTTTACCGAGAGTCCATTATCCCATATTTGCTAATGCTTGCCAAGAATTGGTACTCCCCTTCCATGCTCACATGACTCAGCCATGAATAATCAACCATGTTGACACTCATACAACTTTGGATGTAGATCCGCTGCTATCCATTCCTCCTGTGATTTTCTTTTTCAACAGTTCTTTATTACCTCGTAACAATCAGCAACCCCACGTAATTGTAAGCCACTCATCTTTAGTGTGTACTTGGCCTTATTCTTGCAACAGCTCATTCTTAGCCCCGACAACTGAGCAAGGCCAGCACATTGTGTCAAATAATTGGGTTTGCTCCCATTCTTTTGATTCTATTAGCAGTTTATTCTTAGTCCATAAAAACAGCAAGGCCAGGACATCGTAAGCCACCATCATTGGTGTGAACTTTAATGTTCCTTCCAAGGAAGGACAGGGCATTGTAGTTGCAATATTCAGCATGTGTACCTCCGCCATATTAGTCATAGCAAAGCCCTTTGCCTAAGATGTGCCTCCAACCATTTCTTAGCTGCTTTTAACAGCATCAGGTACCTCAGATTGCAATCAGACGACGAACCACGTAGCTCACATTTTCCAGTCTCACTTGTTTCTGTGCTCAGTCTCATCCTAACATGGTCTCATCTCCTGGAGCCCTCCTCTTTCTGGCCCCAAGGTCTCCTTGGCAGTAACACTTCTCATGTAGCCCAATCTTACTCATGGCCCCGTCTCACTCGGCTCAGTTGCCGCACCTTCGTGCCCTTGATTCTCCTTTTCCCTACTACTTTGCCATCCTTATGGCTGCCTCGTCCAACCTCCGGGCTCTCTCTTCCCCTGATGTCCATTCTCTTCTGGACCAGCTCACTTCGTGAATCCCATCTGATGGTATGGTCCCCACTTCCCCTGTAGACCCATGTGCCTCCCTGGCCACCACCCATATAGCCCCACCTCACATATGAATCCACTCCCACCACTGTCCTGTCTCACGTCTTGCTATCCTTTGCCCCCACTGTCCCCATCACTTCATGCCTCTTTCCCATTGTCTTGTATTTACTTCTGTGTAGCTCTTGAGGTCCCCCTCTCTTCAAACCCAAGCGGAGCTAGAGAATGGATGGGCCACGGTGGACAGGGCCAGAGGAGGATAGGGGACTGTGGTGGAGATGGGAGGGACACAACACTGGGAAGCTGGGGCTGGAAGAGACACAGGACAGTGATGACAATGAAGAATGTACTGGCAGAAATTAGAGCAGTGCAATAAGTGAGGTGGAGGAGGAGAGAGGGAGCCAGAGGGGCCAAAGGATCGTACCGTGTTATGTGGGGAGTGTGACCTGAGTGAGGAGGGGCTACTGGCATAAGGTCCCAGAGCTCAGATAAGGACATCACGGCAAGAGTTATAGAAGTTGAAGGTGGGAGGATCTAGAAATGAGGCAGACAGCAGTGGGTGAGGGGGACAAAGGTTAAATGGGGCTGTGGCCTGAGTTGAGATGGTAGTGAAAGATTTGGGGAAGGGGTTTCAGTGGTGACACAGCCAGTGCAGGGAGGTGGGGGGCCCAGAAGTGGATGGATGGCTTGCATCCAGAGATGGGCCGCAGGAGTTTGGTGGGCAGGGTGGAGGGTGAACATCAGAGGTGAGAGGGGGTAGGTGGACAGGAGGCACACATGAGGTTACATGAGGCTAGAGGAGAGCTACATTGGAGAACTGTGGAACAAGGGAAACCAAAGGGGAGAAGGGCAGCAAGGGAAATGGACAATGCTGAGATAAGACAAGTGAGGGGGTCAAAGATGAGACACGACAAGTGGCACCTGAAGCGGAGCAGAGTTAACTGAGAACAGGGGGGCCAGCAGAGGTACAGTTGAGATGAGGCTAGAGGGAGGGTGAGAGGGCCAGAGGTGAGAGACAACCAAGAAGTAGAGGGGCAAAGTGGAAATTGGACAGTAAATGAAAAGGGGCACGCAGGCGGAAGGCCAATGGAGGGAAGGCAGCCAGGGAAATACTGGACAGCTAGGGTGTCCAGAATTGAGATGGGGTAGGTGGGGTTAAGTGACCTGAAGAGACAAAGGGCAACAGGGTCATATATGATGCAGCACTACATTGTGAACATGACCCGTAGTGACCTCAGTCACCGGGGAAGGTGGACAAAAAGTGATGTGGGACAGGTGGAGGAGAGATGGCCAGAAGTGAGCACTGGGACGCATTGAGGTCAGGAGGTGGGACGACTTGGCGTGTTTCTGTCTGTCTTTGCTTTCTGACCTCCTGGTCTTGAATTCTCTGAGCTTTTGCTGGTTTAATCGTCTCCTGCGCACTTTCTCATTGCTGTTCAGTGTCAAAGTGCAAGTGCTTCTATTGTAAATTGGATTATGGATTGTGTGTTTCCAAGGATCGGCATATTTGATCAGTTGCTGGTAAGTCCTTAGTAAAGTGCACTGAGAGTGCCGTGGCCTGTAAATCAAATGCTGCTGGTGGGCCTGCAGCACTGATTGTGCCACCCATACGAGCAAGCCTTTCAAAGGTTTCTCAGACCTGCCACTGCAGCAGTGCCTGCGCGCAGTCCTTACTGCCATGTCGACTTTGGCAAGTGCACCCACTTGCAAAATCCCTACCCTTCCCTTTTAGTACATGTGAGTCACTCCCTAACGTAGGCTCAAGGTAACCCCATGGGCAGGGCAGTGTATTTGACAGCAGGGACATGTACTGGTGTGACATGTCCTGGGATAGCGAAATCCAGTATATTTCTATTTTTCACTGTTGAAAGGCTATCTGTCCCATAGGATAGAATGGGGAATACTTTGTAACACATTTCGGACGAGCACATCTTCCTATTGGGACAAGATAGAGGAATGGAAGTTTAGAATTCCTGAAACCAGAATGCAGGAATGCATCTTTTAGTAAAGATGATTGTTATGCTTCTGAGTTTTAAAAATACTCACTTTTAGAAAGTAGGCATTTTCTTTGCTTAGCTATCCTATGTGCCTTTGCTGGGATTGTGGATTGACTGTCATGGCTTTAGGAGTGAAAGGGGCTGCGGATGTGCATTCTCTTCAGACAGCCACTGGTGGAGCCACGGTGGAGGTCTTGCCTTTCCTGCATGAGCTCGTGAGCTGGGCTGAATAGACCTGGACTGTCATTTAGAGTAGTGGGAGGAGCTTTCCTGGCACCGGAATGGGCCTGGCCTGCCTTGGACAATGCTGTCTCCACCTCCTGCTGGGATGGGCCAGAGAGGACCAAACTGGTTTGGACTGAGCACACAGACACTCTCTGCCCAAGAGCACAAAAGAGAAACAGAGCATAAATATTGGGGGCCCAGACCCCAGAACTTTGTGAACTCTGCATGGATCAAGGAACCTGCCAAGAAGAAGAGCTGGAAGAATCTGCCAGGAGGAGTACTGCCCTTTTGCTTGTAAGTTGTGGCTTTGCTGGGCTGGGCCTGCAGTTGCTGCTTCTGCCTTGGCTGCAGTGAAAGGACTGGACTGGAACTTTCTTCACTAGCCGCTGAGCATCTCCAAGGGCTTCAGCTAGGAGCTGCCTCCGGCTCACGAAGTCTCAGGGACAGCAAAGACCTGACTTACCTCTGGGTACCCACCTCTGGGAAATCTTCGGTTTCAGTTGCCACAGAGGGGAAAGCAGCCGAACTCACCGTCACCGACACCGCTGCCGCCTCCGGTGGTCCTGGAAGGCACCGCAGAGAGGTGCGTCGCCGCACTTCTCGCACCACATTTCTGGTCTCACCGACGATCGACAACTATCACCAGCAAGCACTCAAGCCAGCTAAGCTTGCACCGCGACCAGTGGACGTCGGCAGCAATCTGCCCTGCCTCGCTTCACTCCACCACTCTGGTCTCACCGACGCACGCCGCTGCCTGCTGTCCTCCGACAACCTTCGTGACCGCACACTGTGGTTTGGGGGCACCGCTTGTAAGTCTACACGTATGCACCGCCCGGGTCCCATACCCACAGTCTCGGGCCGACTCTGACGCCAGCTCCCATCAACCGGTACTGCCACTTGCACCATGATCCTGTCAGCACCGCCACAAGCACTCGTGTCACTCTGCACCACAGCCCCGGTCCCAACCGACGCCGCTGGACGCCATGTCACCGAGCTGCTCCCTCGCAACTGCGACTTGAGGGCCCTCGCACACCGCACCGCCATGTGCTTCATCTGTCAATGCAACCGCAGCTGTTGCACACGGACAGGCCCGCACCACGCGGATTGCTGTCGCTTCGGAACCAAAGGTACTGCTTATGTAAGTCTGCTGACACTAACGCGGGTCCGCACTGACGCGGTCGGACGGAACTGTTGAATTCTGTTGTTTTCAGCACCGCAGTAGCCCCGGACGGAGCTACCGGATTCAAGGAACTCAATTTAAAGTTATTCTTCCAAAGTATACAAAACTGCACAAACACAGCGTGAGCGAAGCGGAAAACACCGTGCGAGACCAATGCAGGGTCCGACTCGGTCACAAGAGCGTTTCCAACATACACAAACAGCACAAAGGAAAAATCAACCAAAAAAAGGCCAAACAAGCAATTACCAAGCCAATAAATACTGGGGGGGTGGGGACAGAGAACAAAGACACACCAACAACTCCACCTATATAAAGGACACAAATCACTACCATGAGCCTTTGCAAATGCCATTCCACTGCCAGCACCCAAGAGAAAGCAACCACACACCCACAGCTCATCCCTCACACAAGCCACACACCAGCAGCACACCAACAAATACCTACCTCACATACACCCAGCACAACACACACCCACACACCCTCACCTGCACACCAACACACACATCACCCACTATCACCACCCATCACCATGCCCCCCAAGAAGAATCCCAAGTTCCTAGATAGTGAATTGGAAGTCATGGTGAGACGAGATCCTCAGGGTGGAGCCACAGCTGTTTGGCACTCTGGTCCAACAGACCCCCATGTCGCAGAAAACCAAGATGTGGGAGAGGATCATCAACAGGGTGAACGCCCAATCACCATGTCGGCGCACAAAGACCGACATCCAGAACAGGTGGTATGACGTGCGCAGGAGGGTCGGGAGCTGCTCAAGAAAGACTACCACCTGAGCCAATACACCGGCAGTGGCCCTCCTGCCAAGCCAGTATACCTCAGGCCCTGGGAGGAGAAGGTGCGGGCCATCCTTCCGCCAGTGAGCGTATATGGACTAGAGGACATCCCAGAGCCTGGTGAGTACACAACAAATGTACACAATAAACTGCCACAAAACACACACATCACTGTCAAGGGGAGAGTCAAACCATGCACTCATAGCAATTACACAGCAACTAGAACAGAATCATCCCAAAATGTGTATGTCAGTCAGATAAACACAACACATGCCATCAAAAAAGTCACATCCAACTGTGCCAACACATGTACAAACACAACCACAACTACAGCTAGGCAGTGGCACAAATAGAACTAACACACACATCCACACATGTAGCCACCACAACAACACCAACACACAGTGAAGACCACTCAAAGGAAGGAATTCTGTGTATGCTGGCCAAGTCAGTGTAGCCAATAGCATCATGGGAGTCGCAGTCACACATATTGCCCCCCCACAACTGTCCCATCAACACCACCCTGAACCATGCTCACATCACAGGGAGTGGAGAAGGACTCACAAGATGGCTGACACTGGCTACTGCTGTGGGGAGCACAAGGCCCTGCTGCCAACTGTGCACCAACAAACAGCAGGACACCACTGACTGACATCCTGAGAGACAACTTACACTCCCTGCAATGCAAGCACGTTCCATGGTGGGATATCTGGCTGGCTGGCTGGGTGGGAAGGGGACTTGCAGCACTGACCATAGTCACCAGCACCTCCTCACACCCCCAACACAAACTCCACAGTACCCACCTGGTAGAGATGCAATGCCCTCCATCCTAACACAAGATCCCATAAGCACCACCACCCTGGGTTATGTTGTGTGAAGCACAGGGACACTCTTGGGACTCTTAGCCAAACAACTGCCAGGACAACACTCCCAGCCATCCTGTCAGCACAGCCAGCCCACCCCACAGGGAAGCAGAGTCAAAGGAAGGAAGCATGGGCATGCTGGGAAGGGGGGTGGAGGCAATAGCATGATGGGAGTCGTAGTCACAGACATTGCTCAGCCTCACAACTGGCCCATCAACACCACCCTGAACCATGCTCACATCACAGGGAGTGGAGAAGGACTCACAAGATGGCTGACACTGGCTACTGCTGTGGGAGCACAAGGCCCTGCTGCCAACTGTGCACCAACAAACAGCAGGACACCACTGACTGACATCCTGAGAGACAACTTACACTCCCTGCAATGCAAGCACGTTCCATGGTGGGATATCCGGCTGGCTGGGTGGGAAGGGGACTTGCAGCACTGACCATAGTCACCAGCACCTCCCCTCACCCCCCCCAACACAAACTCCACAGTACCCACCTGGTAGAATGCAATGCCCTCCATCCTAACACAAGATCCCACAAAGCACCACCACCCTGGGTTATGTTGTGTGAAGCACAGGGACACTCTTGGGACTCTTAGCCAAACAACTGCCAGGACAACACTCCCAGCCATCCTGTCAGCACAGCCAGCCCACCCCACAGGGAAGCAGAGTCAAAAAGGAAGGAAGCATGGGCATGCTGGGAAGGGGGTGGAGGCAACTAGCATGATGGGAGTGGTAGTCACAGACATTGCTCAGCCTCACAACTGGCCCATCAACACCACCCTGAACCATGCTCACATCACAGGGAGTGGAGGAAGGACTCACAAGATGGCTGACACTGGCTACTGCTGTGGGAGCACAAGGCCCTGCTGCCAACTGTGCACCAACAAACAGCAGGACACCACTGACTGACATCCTGAGAGACAACTTACACTCCCTGCAATGCAAGCACGTTCCATGGTGGGATATCCGGCTGGCTGGGTGGG
>CAWUFW010032040.1:0-14532 GCA_963921515.1 Calotriton arnoldi | reverse complement strand
AGTGGGATGTACTACATGAGATGACGGCGGTGCACAGGGACATTTTACAATGCCTCCGCCAGATGAACAGCAACCAGTCCACACCTCCTGTGTGCCAACAACATCTGGTACCGAACAAACTGCAACTGCCACAGGGAGGGAGGAGGACTCTGGCGGAGAGTCCCCTGCACCGCAGCAGCCTGCACTTGAGGGCCCCCCCCAAGAAGAGGGGGTCGTCCGAGGAGGGGAAAGTGAGAGGCTGATGGCCAAGCGCAACTCCCAGGAAGCCTGAACCTGTTCTGGATTTTCGCCTTTGTGCACAGACTGTTCACCCTGTTGATGGCAACACTACTCCCACACATTGCATGGGGAGTACAAGTTGGAACAATGTGTCAGACAACTGTGGCCCCGATACTGGGGATCCTGTCTACCTGGACTTTCTATTCATCTAGGAACTTGGGATTGCAAGATTCATGTACAGCACAATCCATCCTATGCACTATTATCACAATAAACACACTAATACACCATACTTGCCTCTGTCGTGATTCCAACGTGGGTGCTGTTATGGGGATGATGAACTGCAAAATTACACAGTGTATGCGAACTGCAACAGCAAGGACAACACAGGCATGTGAGTACAGGCAACGTGACACATATGAGGGAGACACACCACCAGGGCTACACAACACATACACACCTAGGCCATCTGACTCATTGCCTACACTGATGTTGCCAGGGAAGACGGTGCAATGCACAGACACCACACCCATTCCCAGTTGTAGTCAAGTAGCCCACAGGTGCAGTAAGCAAATGGCAGTCAAATGTGTGACCACAGACAACGCACATCACTAAGTGAAGCACAGGTTTATTACACAGTAGCAACATGCCGTAACCACTACAGATGCAAGGTAACCCCACCTGGTAGCGGGCACACAGTCAACAACTGTAGACAGAAGGAAGTCCATGGGTGTGGCGCACATCACCTGTAGGGACACAACAGCTACCAGCCTGGATGTGCAATCACGTCGTCGGTGGACACAGTTGACCAAACGAATCTGAAAGTACCCTGTGAAGGACAGAAATGACACACAGTCAAAAGCAATGCAGTACAGGACAGAACAGCAAAACTCATGCACAATACATGTTACAAGATACCCACCCAGAACCAAGTTAGCATGTCAACACTGTTGGGGAGTACAGCCCACCTGTCACCACACATCGCAACACACATCCTGTCAAGTAGCCCATGGACACACTCCAACAGCACCAGAGCACCACCCACACATCATGCCAACTCACATCATTCACATGACACCTCAGGATACTCACATTCAGCTAAAGAAGTTGGTGATGAGCTGTGTGCGGACATCACCATCACCATCATCATCATCATCGTCACTGGCATCGTGGTCCAGGCCAGGATCCTCCACAGGTGGCGGATGTTGGTCATCGTCATCCTGGATGAGAGGCAACTCCTTCCGCACTGCCAGGTTGTGGAGCATGCAGCAGACGATGATAATCTTGCACACTTTCGCAGGGGCATATGGGAGGGACCCTCCGGTCTTGTCCAGGCAGCGGAAGCGGCTCTTCAGGAGACCAAAGGTCCGCTCAATCACTCTCCTGGTCCGACCATGTGCCTCATTGTAGCGCATCTGGGCAGGTGTCACAGGGTTCCTGAGGGGTGTCAGCAACCACGGCATGTTGGGGTATCCCGAGTCACCTACGGACAGACAAGTGCACATCAGCTGACTTGGAAAAGTGGGCGGAATACTACAGATCAGATCACACACAATGGCACAAAGTCAGTACACACCGACAAGCCAGGCACGCTGGTTCTGCATCTGTGCCATCAACCTGGGGATGCGACTACTCCTCATCACAAAGGCATCGTGTGCTGAACCAGGGAAACGGGCACACACGTGTGTGATGGTCATGTCTGCAAGACACACCACCAGTGCATTGACCGAGTGGTAGTGCTTGCGGTTCCTGTAGGCCTGCTCCTGGGCCTGTGGTGGTACCAAAGCCACATGTGTCCCATCAATGGAGCCAATGACATGCGGCATCCTCCCCAGGGCATAAAAGTCACTCTTCACGTCAGTGAGTCGTCGCAGTCTAGGGAAATAGATGTACCGGTTCAGGAAGAGCAACATTGCCGCCAAGAAATCGCGGAGCACACGGCTGAACATGGTCTGTGACATCCCACCAGCAGACGCCACAGTATGTTGGAAGGTACCGGTGGCAAAGAAGTGTAGGGCTGCCATCACCTTCACCTTGGGGGTCAGCGCTGTAGGATACGGCCGGCCAGGCTGCAAATGTGGGGACAACTGCACTGCAAAATCCTCAATCAGCTGCCTGGTGAAGCGGTACCGTCGGATGCTGTCCCGTTCCACCATCGTTGCCAGGTCTGGGAATGGCCGATGGACAGCAGGAGCCCTGCAGTGCAGAGGAGAAGTAAGCAAGATCGTCAGTCACCCCACATATGCGGCATTGAACACACTCAAGATCCCAACATACATCATCATGAGGCACAACTACATGAAGTGTGCAGTACCGGAACGACATGTATGGTACATACATGGCCAACATCTGTCAACACGGTCCTACAGGTGGCATCAATTTGTCCCAGGTTGGCCCATTGGATATCATGATGCTGTGTCACAGTCACCCCCAGTGACATGTGAGGACAGATGTGCCCCAGGCACCACAGCTCAACGACAGGCACATTCCCAGGGACCCTGTAATGCCACATGGACACTGGCATCACCTGGAGTATCATGTGTACACCACAACAAAACAAACATGACCCCCACAGGTAGTGGCCACACTTGCCATGGCAGGAGAGCCATGGACGTCTGTGACACACACGCACAACATCAGAGTCCATGCACACACAACGTGGATGTGGAGACTGTCTCCCATTGTGCACATGAAATCAGAGACATTGTAAACACTACATGCACAAAGACTGTGGAGGGCCATCACTATTGTGCCACTGGGACACCCTGGCTCAAACATACCGTCCCACATGGGACTCACGGGGTATGTGACATGACATACACAAACACCACTGTGAAATGTGACCATGGCACATGCACAGATATGAACAGTTGCACATCACAGTGGTCACGTACACGTAACACCCAGGATCCTGTCCCCATGAACACGTGCACAGCCTGGGGGTGGCTGCCCACAGGTGACACCCACAGGACAACATGTACACCAACATACACACAATAGGAAATGCAGCCTTACATGCCTTCATGATAAGGTGTGGACAGGCTGTCGTGATGTAGGTGTGCCCCTCACTCCCTGGGAGCTATCTGTGGCTGGCATATGTCCATCTGAGACAGGCATGCTGACATATGCCAGTCACATGTACAGTGATGCGTTGAACAGCAATGGACCGATCGGTGCCTCCGGCCGGCCCATTGCATTCAATGTGTGCGGGTACGCGTTGTACCCCTGTGCGCGTTGAACAGCAATGGACCGATCGGTGCCTCCGGCCGGCCCATTGCATTCAATGTGTGCGGGTACGCGTTGTACCCCTGTGCGCGTTGTACTGCAATGGACCGATCGGTGCCTCCGGCCGGCCCATTGCATTCAATGTGTGCGGGTACGCGTTGTACCCCTGTGCGCGTTGAACAGCAATGGACCGATCGGTGCCTCCGGCCGGCCCATTGCTTTCAATGTGTGCGGGTACGCGTTGTACCCCTGTGCGCGTTGTACTGCAATGGACCGATCGGTGCCTCCGGCCGGCCCATTGCATTCAATGTGCGGGTACAGCGTTGTACCCCTGTGCGCGTTGTACAGCAATGGACCGATCGGTGCCTCCGGCCGGCCCATTGCATTCAATGTGTGCGGGTACGCGTTGTACCCCTGTGCGCGTTGATACTGCAATGGACCGATCGGTGCCTCCGGCCGGCCCATTGCATTCAATGTGTGCGGGTACGCGTTGTACCCCTGTGCGCGTTGTACTGCAATGGACCGATCGGTGCCTCCGGCCGGCCCATTGCATTCAATGTGTGCGGGTACGCGTTGTACCCCTGTGCGCGTTGTACTGCAATGGACCGATCGGTGCCTCCGGCCGGCCCATTGCATTCAATGTGTGCGGGTACGCGTTGTACCCCTGTGCAGCGTTGTACTGCAATGGACCGATCGGTGCCTCCGGCCGGCCCATTGCTTTCAATGTGTGCGGGTACGCGTTGTACCCCTGTGCGCGTTGTACTGCAATGGACCGATCGGTGCCTCCGGCCGGCCCATTGCTTTCAATGTGTGCGGGTACGCGTTGTACCCCTGTGCGCGTTGTACTGCAATGGACCGATCGGTGCCTCCGGCCGGCCCATTGCATTCAATGTGTGCGGGTACGCGTTGTACCCCTGTGCGCGTTGTACTGCAATGGACCGATCGGTGCCTCCGGCCGGCCCATTGCATTCAATGGTGCGGGTACGCGTTGTACCCCTGTGCGCGTTGAACAGCAATGGACCGATCGGTGCCTCCGGCCGGCCCATTGCATTCAATGTGTGCGGGTACGCGTTGTACCCCTGTGCGCGTTGTACTGCAATGGACCGATCGGTGCCTCCGGCCGGCCCATTGCATTCAATGTGTGCGGGTACGCGTTGTACCCCTGTGCGCGTTGAACAGCAATGGACCGATCGGTGCCTCCGGCCGGCCCATTGCATTCAATGTGTGCGGGTACGCGTTGTACCCCTGTGCGCGTTGTACTGCAATGGACCGATCGGTGCCTCCGGCCGGCCCATTGCTTTCAATGTGTGCGGGTACGCGTTGTACCCCTGTGCGCGTTGTACTGCAATGGACCGATCGGTGCCTCCGGCCGGCCCATTGCTTTCAATGTGTGCGGGTACGCGTTGTACCCCTGTGCGCGTTGTACCTCAATGGACCGATCGGTGCGCACCCATTGACAATGGGCTTGCCTGGCAACGGACGCGTTTTCGAATATTCGAACGAGTCGGTTGCTGGAAAATCAGTTGGTCACCCACAACAATGTTGCAAAATCATGTATGTCATGAAGTTGAAATTTTGAAGGATGCTGTGGGCGTGTTTTGGTGCTGCTATTCCATGGATTGGCCAGATTCAGAAGATGCAAACGACTTGGACCTATCACTTTGGACACAAGGGACAGTATCTGCCTCTCCAGCACATATATATTGCTGCATGTTCCCCTGAGAGCCCACTTGCCTGCACTACATGCTCCAGGACGACATCTGCCACTGCACTGCTGCTGTCTCTGCCCCTCTGGACCCTGCAATGGCACGTACTGTGGAGAGAGCCCCAGCCTTCAGCCTTGAAGAGAACCAGGCCCTGCTGGACAGCCTACTTCCACAGTACAGCAAGCTGTATGGGACACCAGGGGAGCAGGTGAGTGTTCTGTGCACTGCCTTTCTGAATGTGCATTTTGTCTGACTAGCAAGGCTGAGAGTCAGCACACCACTGGCTAGCAGGCTCACTGAGTAGTTGTCACCCCCCATAGTGTGTAGTGACTTGCACTGGACAGGTATGGTGCAGTGACAGTGCTTCTGAACAGGGTTTTACTCCCCATGCTATGATACCATGTAGTGACTTCTGGAAAACTGTCCATGGGCAGCCGTGCACTGCCTGGGTACACCATGTGCCCCTGTGATTGCGACATGTATATGCAACTGTGTCATGCACGGATATGTTGCATGTGTAGTAATGTCCTTATCACTTTGTCATCCTGACAGGCTTCTGCCCATCGGAAGCATGAGATCTGGAAGGACATCGTCCGGGCTGTCCGGTCCGTGGGGGTCTACAAGCGCCGGATCCGCAACTGCCAAAAGAGGTGGCAGGACCTTCGGGGCTGGACCCGGAGGATTGCACGGGTCCAGCTGAAGCTGTCGCCTCCTCGCAGGAGGGGCGGAACACGGACCCTGACCCCCCACATGCTCAGGATCCTGGCGGTGGTCTTTCCAGACCTGGATGGGCAGCTGAAGGCCAGAGAGCAGCAAGGAGGGGTGAGTCAAAGACTGCACTGTGTACTCTGTCTAACATGTTATGTGCCCTCCTCGGGCCAGGTTGAACTGCCACAGTACAGCAGTCATGTTGTCCAGGAGCCATGTCCCTCTATTGTGCACTGCCCACTCCTCATCTGATACCCAGGTGTGGCCCTTACATGCAGGGAATTCTGTCACTTAGGACTGTGTCCTTGCAGTTTGCTTGACTCAAGGTGGGAGACAGCATCTGTTTCCCTGACTCTGTGGTGGGCATCATGGGTGGGTCCATTGCTTACACAATGCCTGTATTCTGACATGTATTCAGCGTGTTACTTTGATCTGTGGTCCAATTGCTGAGCTGATCCACCACATGTGGCTGGGGTACCTGGCACACACCCATGCTGCGGGTGGGAACAATGTTTGGGCCCCAGGAGTATGTATATGACGTGTGTCACACATACTTAGCCAGCTGCCTACAGTCCAGGGCTCATCCCTCATTCATGTGGGGCTGGACAGTCATGCCTACTCCAGGCCATACAATACACTCTGTACTCCCACTCCCGTGTATCAGAGGACACATTGTGCACAGTGATTTGCCCCTCAGGTGTCTGCCTCTGTGTCAGTGTGCTGTGGATTAGTCGCCAGGACTGCTGTGGAGTTTCTTGGTAGGGGCTCAGCATGCCACTGGAGATGTGACCATAGGAGACGATACTTGTGTGACACATAGGTGTCTGATCAGCTGCCCATGCAGACTGGGGCATGTAAATGTGAAGTTCAGGCAGCTGTTCCCCATGCACAGCAGAGTGTGAGGGGCTCAGGTTCAGAGGGTAGTGTCACAGGTCTCCCATATGTCCAATAGGTATGACCTGGACAGATGAGGGTTAAGAGGATGTGTTGTGGGGGGATGTACATGTGCACTTGTGCAGCTCCAGGACTTGCATTCCCCATGACCTACTATTGTGACACAGTGCAGAGTGTTGTTGTCTGGCTGCAAAGTCATACATCACTGAGACAGTGATGTATGACTTTGCAGTCATGCCTCCGCCATGGCATGTGTCTACTGATTGGTGATCCTGCAGGGGAGTGACATGTGCTACATGCACACCATAGTGGCGCTGGCTATCAGGACATGGGTGCATCATGGTGTCTGTCGCTGGTATGCATCACATGCATTTCCTATTTGACTCTGGGCATCCCTTACATCCGTAAACCTGTACTGACTCAGTGGCAAGAGCTGTGATGTGTCCACACCGTGTCCTCTGCACTGTCCAACTACTGTGTACTTGGTGCATGTGTCAACACTGGGGTGTTGCAATCCAACAGACACCAGACAGATGGGTGCAAGGCCATGTGGGATGTGAGTGCCATGCTTGGCATCAGACTGACAATTGACTTCTCCTGTTCAATTAGTGCACTTTTAGCAATGTACAACTAATGATGCCAGGGCTTGCTCTGTGATGTGCTGTGCTCACAGTGGTGTGTGCGTTATGTGCAGGTGACTGATGTCTGTCTGTTTCCCCATTGTTTGCAGATACATCCACGGCCACGGAAGGGGACAGCTCCACGGACCAGGAGGAGCCGGAGAGCCAGACTGGGTCAGCAGCCGAGGAGTGGTCGGAGGGACCCAGTGGCACGGAGGGCGAGGGGAGCCACACCGAGGAGTCCTCAGCAGCATCCACCTCAGCTGAGGACCAGAGCAACTCGGAGGATGACTCCCTTGTGGAGGCGGGTGTCAGCAGCCACCACACCCCAGCTAGTGTTGCTGTCCCCGCCACCACCAGCACCACCACCGCCCTCCCATCGGCTCCCATTCCCCAGGTCCGTGGAGGCTCCCATGTCCGGGAGCGTGTCTCCTTTGGGCCAGGCACCGCACCCCCTGCCCCTGTGTCCCCTGCTGCCCTGAGTGAGGAGTCTGTGTACCTCCTTCGCCAGCTCCATGTAGGGCAGACAGCCATGCTGAGTGTCCTCCATGCGCACACCGCGCTGTTGACTCAGCTGGTGTCGTTCATGGAGGGCATCTCATCGGGCATGTCTGACCTACAGAGGGGCAATAGGTCCATGGACTCCTCCCTGACGGCAGCAGTGTCCCTCCTCAAACGGTCCCTCACCCCTCCTGCCTCTGCTCCATCCACACTCCCCAGCACCTTACCCATCCCAGGCACACACACACTGGCACACACCAGCACACACACATCCAGCACACTGACACACACGCCAATGACAAAACGCACACGCACGCACATTCAGGGGACTGAAGCCAGACTCACAGGGGATGGGGCCCTGGAACACACACACGCATCCACATGCACTGCGCAGTCCTCAGTTCCCTCTCCCTCCAAAGCACCCTCCCTTGCCTCACCTGCAACCCCAAAGTCACAGCAGCTCTTCCTCTGTGACCTCGGCCTCTTCCCCACCGATGAAGCTGCTCCAGCATCCCGGGGAAGAGGAAGCCCACCCACACGGAGCAGAGTGCCCCTCGCCCCCGGACACCCCCTCCCCAGGCGCAGACGGACTGAGGCCCCCACCCGCAAGTCCCCCCGGAGTGCTAAGAGCAAGACCCCGCCACCGCCCTGCAGCTCAGGCACAAGGTCTCCGTCCTCCATCCCTCAGGCCCCCACTGCACAGGTGCCCCCACCACACCCTGCCCCAGGTTCCCCCACCCACAGATATACCATCCCCAAGATGCTCCGGCCTTCTCCCCCTGCCACTTGCTCTCCCAGCACCACACCCCCGCTGCGCTTGTCTGTGCCACTGATGTGGTGAGGGTGTCCCCCCCTCTGTCCAACCCACCTTGCCTGTTCCCCATTCTCCTCCCCTGGAGGTAGGCACTGCAGTGGAGTCCACTACCGCCCTGTCTGACTTGGGCACTGCAGTGGCGGACCTGTCCACCCCATCTGCAGGGTCCACTGCAGTTGTGCCGGCACCCACGACATCTGTGTCATGCCCCCCAGTTGTGCCGGCACACACCATGTCAGACACCTCCACTGCAGTTGTCAGTGGCTCTCCAGCACCCACCACCCCTTCCCTGACTCCCCTGGTGAGCCCTGATCCTGTCCCTGCGGTGCCTGGCCTGCCCCCCGGTTGCCCCTCCTAGTGGATTGTCCCTGGTATTGTGCAGGCATGCGTAGGGTGACATCTGCCAGTGTCACCCTGTTTGAACTTTGACAATGGACTGGCCATTGGCCTTTGCTCTTTTTTCAGGACTTCGTTTGGCCTCAACACATATGCTGAATAAAGCAACTTTCTTTTCTCTAGTGCTCATGCTTCAGATGTACATGTTGTTGGTGCAGCTAACCATGCCCTTGCTGCAGTGATGGTGATATCTGGTCTCATGATTATGAAGTGTTACTGTGCAGGAACCCATGTGGTCCAGGGGGAATGTGTCCTATCATGTGGTGTATCCATGTCATCAATAGCAGCATCTGAGGGTGTCATGTGTTCAGTATTTGGCAATGGGTTTCCTACTTACATTGGCAATTTCATATCTGTGGCTTCCACCCCTGCACATCTGTTGTGCCTGCCATCGTTGCATTTGTCTACTTCCCTGACCGTGTTGCCATCTCCAGTGGACATGCAGGTTTGGGCATCAATGGGGAGGGACTCATCCGTGTAGTCAGTGCAACATTGCTATACAAGTGTGTTGGATCTGTGCTGATGATTCCGTTGGCACATCCATGACCAGGCTGATGTGATGGGAGCCCTCATTTGGTGCTAATTGTTGATTGTGTGACCAAGTGCTCAGCTGACATGATGGGGCCCTACTGAGGCAACATATGGCACAGCTTTCCTCACACAGGAGTGGAGTCCCCTCATGGCAGTGTGTACACGTGTGACATTGCCTGCGCCCAAGGTGTGTGTTGTATGTGCATGTCTGTGTGTTCACTTCCATTCATCTGCGCATGCTGTGATCCCTAGTGTTGTACCTGTTTGTGATGCTTGCTGACTTGAGCTATGTTCCCCCAAAGTCTTCTCCCTGTGTTCTCTGTGATGTGGGTGCATGGCACATTACTGGTCATCAGGGTGTCACCCATAGGTGTGTTTGCTGTCAGGGCAGAGTTTGTGTGCTGACGCAGATGGGTCACAGTCAGGTTTCCCTTTGGCACTTGTTGTTTGCCCCTGTCATGTGATTTCCAGTTTGTGTTATCTTTCAGTGATTGTGACACGTTGTGTGTGTGACTGCTGGCACTCCTTAGGGTCCGGGCTGCAATGTTGGTTGTTGTCTATGTGTGTTCTTTGTGGGTGACCTTGGCTTCTTCATTGGTGTGTGACTGTGGCTGGGATCCCATTGGTCGGTGTGGTATTGCCGTCATGTCCATGTACAGCGTAGTGTGCAGTGTGTCAGACATTCAGGAGTCTTGTTGAGTGTCCATGTGTGATGTGTTTCTACACCTTGGTTCCCACCCACCACCCTGGAATAGTAATGGGTGCATGTGCAATGTCACCAGTGCATGTGTACTTCACTGCTGCACATTGTTGGAGGTCGAGGGGTGTGGTCTTGAGTGTGTGCAGATGAGAGTTGTTGCCCGGCTAGTCCCCTGCCTCCATGTTGGCCTTGGCTTACTGGCCATGCTGATTGATTTGTGCTTGTGTAGGTGTGATGGTAGTTAGTTGCTCAGGACACCTGACTGTGGTTCACAGTGTGAACGACATTTAGCTTTGTCATCACAGTGGTATTTTTCTTCAGCCCAGGGTCACCACATTGTGGGGGCCCTGGGGTGGTGCTGTGGTGTGTCTGTGACTTGCTGTGTCAGTTGTTGTTCCTACGTGCCTGTGTGACATGTGTGTTTTGTGCTCCCTCTCACCTGTCAATGCCTGCTTGCCCACATAGGGGATTTGGATCCATGAGTTACCTTAGTGTGGCAGTGTATGCACATCTGTATGATTGGTATTCAGCTCTCCTCATGTGTTGTGTTGTTGCCTGGGGACACTGGCACCCCCACCCCTCACCTGCTGTGTATGATGACAGTGTTGGTCTGCCTGTTTGTGTTTGTGCATCTGCACCACTGCATTGGCATATCTTGGGTGTGCCATTGGCTGTATGTTGTTTGGTGTGTTTCCCCTGCTGTCCCTGGGACTCCTAGGTCATCGGTCAGCACAGTGATCATGGTTTGTGTGTCCCATTGCTGCCATGGTATGGTATCTGTTCACCTCACATCTGCTGTCTCCACAGGGTATCTGCATTTGTGTGCCCATTGGTGCAAATATGTGGGTCTGCATTCTGATGGTCACTTCTGTCATTGTGTCATTGATGACTGTTGACGGTCTCAGCCCCCATGGGTGTTGTTTGTCTGCACATGGCCAAAGGAATGTTTCATTTGCACTGCAGTATTTGGCTCCCCCAATTTATGTTGCAATGGGACACATACACTACTTTGCCACAGATGAGTTTTTGGTTCTGTGACCAGGAATGATCCATGCAGTTTGGCAGTTGCAGCTCTTTCTTTGTCAACAATTACCTTTTGGTCACTGTGATGATGAGGGTGTAGACCCCATTGCCACAATGGTCAAAATGTGCTTCAGCTATGGACCCCACACTTACCTTTTGGTCACTGTGATGATGGGGGTTTAGACCCCATTGCCACAATGGTCAAAATGTGCTTCAGCTATGGACCCCACACTTGCCTTTTGGTCACTGTGATGATGGGGGTTTAGACCCCATTGCCACAATGGTCAAAATGTGCTTCAGCTATGGACCCCACACTTGCCTT
The DNA here is from genome assembly GCA_963921515.1 of Calotriton arnoldi. Classification (NCBI taxonomy): domain Eukaryota; kingdom Metazoa; phylum Chordata; class Amphibia; order Caudata; family Salamandridae; genus Calotriton; species Calotriton arnoldi. The sequence goes on along the minus strand of CAWUFW010032040.1, from coordinate 2,873 downwards.
TTGGTCACTGTGATGATGGGGGTTTAGGCCCCATTGCCACAATGGTCATGGGCTGCTTGCATTGTGGGTGCCACACACATATATGTGTGGCACATGTGCTAGGGGGTCACATTGTATGTTCAATGTCATGTTCGGTGTTGTAGGCATTTGACACAGCCTGCTCACACGCTTGTCATGGTGGTGGGGGGATGTCTTAATCTTGCATTCCCTAGGTTGTGGTGTGCTTGTTGTGTCATGCATTGTCCATCCTATGAGTGGGGGTGGTAGTAGTGGTAGGCATCCTGCCCCCCTGGCTAAGGGTGGTAGTAGTGGTAGGCTTCCTGCCCCCTGGCTAAGGGTGGTAGTAGTGGTGGGCATCCTGCCCCCCTGGGTGAGGGTGGTAGTAGTGGTAGGCATCCTGCCCCCCTGGGTGAGGGTGGTAGTAGTGGTAGGCATCCAGCCCCCCTGGCTAAGGGTGGTAGTAGGTAGGCATCCAGCCCGCCCCTGGGTGAGGGTGGTAGTAGTGGTGGGCATCCTGCCCCCCTGGCTAAGGGTGGTAGTAGTGGTGGGCATCCTGCCCCCCTGGTTAAGGGTGGTAGTAGTGGTAGGCATCCTGCCCCCCTGGCTAAGGGTGGTAGTAGTGGTAGGCATCCTGCCCCCCTGGGTGAGGGTGGTAGTAGTGGTAGGCATCCTGCCCCCTGGCTAAGGGTGGTAGTAGTGGTGGGCATCCTGCCCCCTGGGTGAGGGTGGTAGTAGTGGTAGGCATCCTGCCCCCCTGGCTAAGGGTGGTAGTAGTGGTGGGCATCCTGCCCCCTGGCTAAGGGTGGTAGTAGTGGTAGGCATCCTGCCCCCCTGGCTAAGGGTGGTAGTAGTGGTAGGCATCCAGCCCCCTGGTTGAGGGTGGTAGTAGTGGTAGGCATCCAGCCCCCCTGGCTAAGGGTGGTAGTAGTGGTAGGCATCCTGCCCCCTGGGTGAGGGTGGTAGTAGTGGTAGGCATCCTGCCCCCCTGGGTAAGGGTGGTAGTAGTGGTAGGCATCCTGCCCCCCTGGGTGAGGGTGGTAGTAGTGGTAGGCATCCAGCCCCCCTGGCTAAGGGTGGTGAGTGGTAGGCATCCAGCCCCCCTGGCTAAGGGTGGTAGTAGTGGTAGGCATCCAGCCCCCTGGCTAAGGGTGGTAGTAGTGGTAGGCATCCTGCCCCCCTGGGTGAGGGTGGTAGTAGTGGTGGGCATCCTGCCCCCCTGGCTGAGGGTGGTAGTAGTGGTGGGCATCCTGACCCCCTGGGTGAGGGTGGTAGTAGTGGTGGGCATCCTGCCCCCCTGGGTGAGGGTGGTAGTAGTGGTAGGCATCCTGCCCCCTGGGTGAGGGTGGTAGTAGTGGTAGGCATCCAGCCCCCTGGCTAAGGGTGGTAGTAGTGGTAGGCATCCAGCCCGCCCTGGGTGAGGGTGGTAGTAGTGGTAGGCATCCTGCCCCCCTGGGTGAGGGTGGTAGTAGTGGTGGGCATCCTGCCCCCCTGGCTAAGGGTGGTAGTAGTGGTGGGCATCCTGCCCCCCTGGCTAAGGGTGGTAGTAGTGGTGGGCATCCTGCCCCCCCTGGGTGAGGGTGGTAGTAGTGGTGGGCATCCTGCCCCCCTGGGTGAGGGTGGTAGTAGTGGTGGGCATCCAGCCCCCCTGGGTAAGGGTGGTAGTAGTGGTAGGCATCCTGCCCCCCTGGCTAAGGGTGGTAGTAGTGGTAGGCATCCTGCCCCCTGGCTGAGGGTGGTAGTAGTGGTAGGCATCCTGCCCCCCTGGCTAAGGGTGGTAGTAGTGGTGGGCATCCTGCCCCCCTGGCTGAGGGTGGTAGTAGTGGTAGGCATCCTGCCCCCCTGGCTGAGGGTGGTAGTAGTGGTGGGCATCCTGCCCCCCTGGGTGAGGGTGGTAGTAGTGGTAGGCATCCAGCCCCCTGGCTAAGGGTGGTGGTAGGCATCCAGCCCGCCCTGGGTGAGGGTGGTAGTAGTGGTAGGCATCCAGCCCCCTGGCTAAGGGTGGTAGTAGTGGTAGGCATCCAGCCCCCTGGTTGAGGGTGGTAGTAGTGGTAGGCATCCAGCCCCCTGGCTAAGGGTGGTAGTAGTGGTGAGGCATCCTGCCCCCCTGGGTGAGGGTGGTAGTAGTGGTAGGCATCCTGCCCCCTGGGTGAGGGTGGTAGTAGTGGTGGGCATCCTGCCCCCTGGGTGAGGGTGGTAGTAGTGGTAGGCATCCAGCCCCCCTGGCTAAGGGTGGTGAGTGGTAGGCATCCTGCCCCCCTGGGTGAGGGTGGTAGTAGTGGTAGGCATCCTGCCCCCCTGGGTGAGGGTGGTAGTAGTGGTGGGCATCCAGCCCCCCTGGCTAAGGGTGGTAGTAGTGGTAGGCATCCTGCCCCCTGGCGTGAGGGTGGTAGTAGTGGTGGGCATCCTGCCCCCCTGGGTGAGGGTGGTAGTAGTGGTAGGCATCCTGCCCCCTGGGTGAGGGTGGTAGTAGTGGTAGGCATCCAGCCCCCTGGCTAAGGGTGGTAGTAGTGGTAGGCATCCAGCCCGCCCTGGGTGAGGGTGGTAGTAGTGGTAGGCATCCAGCCCCCCCTGGGTGAGGGTGGTAGTAGTGGTGGGCATCCTGCCCCCCTGGCTAAGGGTGGTAGTAGTGGTAGGCATCCTGCCCCCCTGGCTAAGGGTGGTAGTAGTGGTGGGCATCCTGCCCCCTGGGTGAGGGTGGTAGTAGTGGTAGGCATCCAGCCCCCTGGCTAAGGGTGGTAGTAGTGGTGGGCATCCAGCCCCCCTGGGTAAGGGTGGTAGTAGTGGTAGGCATCCAGCCCCCTGGCTAAGGGTGGTAGTAGTGGTAGGCATCCAGCCCCCCTGGCTGAGGGTGGTAGTAGTGGTAGGCATCCAGC
>CAWUFW010032039.1:0-14533 GCA_963921515.1 Calotriton arnoldi | reverse complement strand
CCAAAGGTGGATCGAAGATCTGAAGAACCTGAAAGCAGAGGGGACAGAGTCTGGGTCACTAGCCAGTGACCAGGAAGGCGATGAGCAGATGCCCACCGATGTCGAGTGCTTCAGGTAGGTTGACGGTCGTCTTGACTCTTCAGCCACGAGGTCCAGGAGGCGTCGACGACGACCAGGAGCTGGATTCGAGCTGCCCCACAACAGTCTGTCCAATTGCAGGGGTGTCGGCGACCGGATTGGACCCAACAAGCCTTGGCAACGGCAAGTCTTGTGGGAAATGGAAGAAGGACGATGTTGCAGACCAGCAAGGTCTGGGGGACTCACCCAGCGAGGATAAGTCAGGAGCACGCCTGGAGCAACCAGGGATCCCAAGCAGAAAAGATTGGCCTTCGGGAGGGCCTACTAGCCAATGGACTAGCGACCGCAAAGGAGCCTCGAGTCGATGCACATGGAGCTGGCTCACAGGACACTCGTGGAGTGGAGGCCAGTGATCTTCGGTGCAGTTGGTGCTGGAGGCTGGGGCTACTCTGAGCCCAAAGCACAACTTCGTGGGAGACCCAGAAGAGGATGCACTTGCAAATGCGTTTGGTGTCCAGGGGTCACGGTTCCACGTTACCCACGACAGCTACAGGCCTCAGCTTTGCTGGGGACTCAGGGCAGCCTCGGGGAAGTCTGGAAATCCACCTCTGGTGATGCAAAGACTTCGGCGTCCGACGGGAGCTTCAGCGATGCAGACTGGACAATTAGCTTCTTTGGTGCCTGCCAAGCAGGGAGTCACTCCTTGACCCCAAGGGAGATTCTTCAGTCCTCTAATCTTGAAGTAGAGCGTCGAAGGTCCAGGATTCTGTGTCAGAGTTTCGTCCAGGTTAATCTAAAGTCCTAAGGACTGGGGTCCCATACTTATACTAAGGTAGGGGGTTGGACATACTCTGTGGCCCCACCTATGGGAGGGTCAGGGCAGAGGGGTGGTTACACCCCTTTCCCTTTGTCAGTTTTGCGCTAGAGCAGGGGCTGGAAGCCCTGAGCCGGTTTGAACTGGGGTATGCACAGGGACACCAAATGTGCCCCCAGTGCAGGACTTCAAAGCACCAGAGAGTGCTCCCGCCCAGCCCCAATACACACTATCCTGTCTGGGAGGTGGTTACACCTCCCTGGGACAGGAAACCTAGTGTCCAGGCCTCCCCTGCCGGAGTTTCGGTCAGCAGCAGGAGGCCAGACTCGTGTCTGTGGCAGCGGCATCCATTTTGTGATGCCAGGGCTCTGGAAAGTCAGTACCGGGTATACCGGTGTGTACATGTCTCTCCCTCTAGAAGGGTGGAATGCTACCCCCGCCGCCAGAACTGAGTGGGGTAGTATTCCAAGATGTTTGACACCAAACACGACATGTTTCCGTGCAGCCATCCCAAAGTTAGCATTTAACGCGAGGTTATAATGCGCTTAAGAGTATATGGTCGGGCTGCACTACAAACAGCATCAGAGAAGGGTCTCCGAATGCTGCAGAGGGGCCCAGCTCATGCAGGGCACCCTCTCACATAGGAACCACGCACTCTGCCTTCAGGATTGATAAGGCCTGCCATAGGAGTGACTTATAGGTTTATATGTGTGTATGTATGTAGTGATATAGGTAGCCTATATCACAGTAAGGGGTGCATGCACCACCTTACCCAGGCTGCAGTAGCAGACCTGTGGTGTCAGTTTGGATGGCCTTCCAGGGGTGGCACAATACATGCTGCAGCCCCTGGTAGGCCTCTGAGGTACCTATGCCCTGGGTACATAGTATACCATATACTAGGGACATATAGAGGGCACTCCACTCAATCAGAGATGTGCCTAGGCGCACATGGAAACCATTTTGTAGAGGAAGCCTGATAGACTGGGTCCCTGGAAACGGTGATCCCAGTCCAACCAAGTCATAAACCAATAGCAAAACACCAAGGAAAAGAGTGGGGGCAACCATATAGTCAGATCTCCACCTTCCTACACTCGTGCCTTCACTCTCTGAAAGCTCATATGCTAGAAACAGGACATTGAGATGGGCAATTCTGGACTTTTTTTGAAGTTGAATTTGCTTAACCCAGCCCTCAGAGGCGAAGGCCAGTATAATGGTGCTCACCCTGCCCAGAGTGTTCCTCCAGGTCATCGTCTGTCAGTATAGATGTCATCGACTTAGGACAATGCCTCATTGTCATAAATTTGTAGTAGCTCCATTACCTCTTGCTGAGAATAACCCCCGGGCTGTTTTTGAACCCTTGTGGGAGTCGACAAAAATTGACACTGGGTCCCCATTATTGAGAAAGCTGTCAAGTACCTACTTTCAGGTGCTATGTTTTGACAAAAGAAACCATTTGAGATATCCAATGTGGTTTTATATGCTTACGTACAATGTTATTCATTAATTGCTGTACTATGTGCATTTTGCACTGCAAATGTTTTAGAACAAGTGTTTACGTGTCTGTAATCCAAAACTAGACGATAGGCATTGTCTGGTTTGGAGACATGGGAAACAAAGAGATTGTTCATTGAAGAGGTGCATGTTTCAATCTGCCCCCTGGTATTCAAGTTGATCTAAGATCTCCCTGACCTGTTTTTTAGCTTCTTGCTTTATTGGATACTGCCTTTGTGCAGTAGGTTCATTGTCTAGATGTATTTTATGGTGAGGTGAATCCTCATCCCACTCCTACATGATTTTTTGTATAATGCTGGGGCCTGGGCAACAGCCCAGTTCCTGGCATAAGTATATTTTAGATGAATTGGAATATGGTTAGAGAAGGCTGGCATAATAATGTCCTCGCCATGTGGGCACTCCCTGACAAATTGTGGTGGCCAGTCTTTTTCTGTTGTGGAGCGATGTCATAACCCTTTGAAAGTTTTTTCCCAAAAAGAGTGCTTCGCCTGTCTTGGTATGTCTCCCTCCATTCGGAGTGTAATTTCATATAACCTTTGTGGAGTACTAACCCCTGGTATCTACAGTCTCTCTACTGTGATGTACTCATTCAAAGTCCACTATCTCCAGAAGTTCCTTCAGGTTCTGGCGAGCTATTGTGACTTCTGCTGCACTGTCCAGCATTGTCTGAGCCCATGCGCCGTTCTTGAGTTGTGTTCTCAGTATCCTCGGCATGTCCTGACTTTCAGACCTGCTACCTTCGTCTTTGAGAATTGGGGTTTTGATTTGTTTTGCGGAACGTGTTTGTCGTCTTTCGATTTCACGCGTTCTTCTCTATGTTCTGACCGTCCTCTTCTTTCCGATGTCTGTGACGAGATCTGAAAGGTACGCAGAGGAGCTGTGCCATCAGCTGTCCTGATACCTGTCAGGCTTTTTCAAATTATCCCTATTCCTGAGGTTATACCTCCTTTCAGAGGAGCTCCTTTTAGCAAGGAGACCTCACTCGGGATTGAGAACGTTTCTCGTTTGAATTTTGTTTATTAGTTTCCTCTACTTCTTTTTAGAAGATGTAGGAGTTTGTTTATTAGAGTTCTTCTCAGGACTTTCAGATAGTTTTGGCTTCACTGATCTTTCACCCAAACTATCTCTGCCTAATTCTGCATAAGATTGTTTTCTATTATTCTGGGTAGTTCTGTTTGATGTTCTGTAACATCGAATTCCCTCATGATCGTTAGCGCATCGGCCACTGCTGCTGCCTCCCCTTTAATATTAGATAATATTATTGTTGAGACCTGGTCGAAATTTTTCAGTAATTCCATACCTAAATTTAGTGCAGGCTCTGCCCGTATTCGTTTTGAATTTGTTTCAGGACATCAGGTATTACCGCAATTGACGGAAAACCATGTGTTTTAGTATAGATGGCAGCAAAGACTGGAGCCCCAAGTGGTGCAGTCTTCCAGTTGTGGTGTGATCCCCATCGGTAAACAGATGGTTAGGATTCTGTGTTTCTCATACGGGCTAGTATTTGGAAATACTGCTTTGATTTGAGTAATTTTTGAGCTATCCAGAATGGAATTTGCTCACGTTTTGTAGGGCATTTTACCCATGACTGCGTATAGAGTCTGTGGTGTAATTTTGAGTGTATTCCTGTTGAGGAGTTTGATTTGGAAGTGTCAATGGTGGTTGGACTGTGAAAGTCTGCATGACATATTGGACTAATTGTCTGTAGGAAGGTGGAATCTGACTATATGGTTGCCCCCACTTTTTTCCTGGTGTTTTGCTGGTTTATGACTTAGTTGGACTGGGATCCTGCTATTCAGGGCCCCAGTCTATCTGCTTCCTCTATAAAATGGTTTCCATGTGCCTTAGGCACATCTCTGATTGGAATCTGGAGTGCCCTTATAAGTCCCTAGTATATGGTATACTATGTACCCAGGGCATAGGTACCTCAGAGGCCTACCAGGGGCTGCAGCATGTATTGTGCCACCCCTGGAAGGCCATCCAAACGGACACCACAGGTCTGCTACTGCAGCCTGGGTAAGGTGGTGCATGCACCCCTTACTGTGATATAGGCTACCTATATCACTACATACATACACACATATAAACCTATAAGTCACTCCTATGGCAGGCCTTATCAATCCTGAAGGCAGAGTGCGTGGTTCCTATGTGAGAGGGTGCCCCTGCATGAGCTGGGCCCCTCTGCAGCGTTCGGAGACCCTTCTCTGATGCTGTTTGTAGTGCAACCTGACCATATACTCTTAAGCGCATTATAACCTCGCGTTAAATGCTAACTTTGGGATGGCTGCACGGAAACATGTCGTGTTTGGTGTCAAACATCTTGGAATACTACCCCCCGCCAGTTCTGGCGGCGGGGGTAGCATTCCACCCTTCTAGAGGGAAAGACATGTACACACCGGTATACCCGGTACTGACTTTCCAGAGCCCTGGCATCACAAAATGGATGCCGCTGCCACAGACACGAGTCTGGCCTCCTGCTGCTGACCGAAACTCCGGCAGGGGAGGCCTGGACAATAGGTTTCCTGTCCCAGGGAGGTGTGACCACCTCCCCAGACAGGATAGTGTGTATTGGGGCTGGGCGGGAGCACTCTCGGGTGCTTTGAAGTCCTGCACTGGGGGCACACTTGGTGTCCCTGTGCATACCCCAGTTCAAACCGGCTCAGGGGCTTCCAGCCCCTGCTCTGGCACGAAACTGGACAAAGGGAAAGGGGTGTAACCACCCCTCTGCCCTGGCCCTCCCATAGGTGGGGCCACAGAGTATGTCCAACCCCCTACCTTAGTATAAGTAGGGGACCCCAGTCCTTAGGACTTTAGATTTACCTGGACGAAACTCTGACACAGAATCCTGGACCTTCGACGCTCTACTTCAAGATTAGAGGACTGAAGAATCTCCCTTGGGGTCAAGGAGTGACTCCCCTGCTTGGCAGGCACCAAAGAAGCAATTGTCCGGTCTGCATCGCTGAAGCTCCCGTCGGACGCCGAAGTCTTTGCATCACCAGAGGTGGATTTCCAGACTTCCCCGAGGCTGCCCTGAGTCCCCAGCAAAGCTGAGGCCCGTAGCTGTCGTGGGTAACGTGGAACCGTGACCCCTGGACACCGATCGCATTTGCAAGTGCATCCTCTTCTGGGTCTCCCACGAAGTCGTGCTTTGGGCTCCGAGTAGCCCCAGCCTCCAGCACCAACTGCACCGAAGATCACTGGCCTCCACTCCACGAGTGTCCTGTGAGCCAGCTCCACGTGCACCGTCTCGAGGCTCCTTCGCGGTCGCTAGTCCGTTGGCTAGTAGGCCCTCCCGAAGGCCAATCTTTTTCTGCTTGGGCTCCCTGGTTGCTCCAGGTGTGCCCTGACTTATCCTCGCTGGGTGAGTCCCCCAGACCTTGCTGGTCTGCAACATCGTCCTTCTTCTATTTCCACGAGACTTGCCGTTGCCAAGGCTTGTTGGGTCCAATCCGGTCGCCGACACCCCTGCAATCGACAGACGTCGTGGGACAGCTCGAATCCAGCTCCTGGTTGTCGTCGACGCCTCCTGGACCTCGTGGCTGAAGAGTCAAGACGACCGTCAACCTACCTGAAGCACTCGACATCGGTGGGCATCTGCTCATCGCCTTCCTGGTCACTGGCTAGTGACCCAGACTCTGTCCCCTCTGCTTTCAGGTTCTTCAGATCTTCGATCCACCTTTGGATCCACCCGAACACTTTCGACTTGGCCGCCAGCAGCACTTTGCAGCAGATCGCCATTGAAAGCGACGACGAAACCCGACCCCGAAAGACACCTATGCACCCGGCTCCCCTGGGTGAGGTAACTCGAGTACTCCGGTGCTCCCGTGGGTATTGACACTAGAACAGCCTAGTTCTCAAAGGGTTTGCTCCAAGTCCTCCTCTAAGTGTCCCTTTTCTTTTAAATTCTAATCGCGACTTTCCCCATAGAAGTTAACGGTGGTTCGCGGCTGTGTTCATACACTGCACGCGTCCCCGTGGGTCCCCTGTGTCACTGCCTTGGGTGGTTCCTTGTGGTCCAAGCACTTCTACAGGCTCTAGGCCTTGTGTCTAGCTCAGTCGTGGTTCTTATACCACTTTATTGGTATATGGTTTGGTACGCCCCTGGGGCTCAAACGTGTATTTGTGCTATTACTGTAGATAACTAACTTATAATTTATGTACTTGAACTCTAGCCTCATAAAGAGACTAGAGGGGTGTGTTTAGTAATAAATACATATATTTTGAATATATACCTGGTGTGGTCCTCTTTCATTTGGTCACTCAAGAGATTATAGACTGGTAAAACAAGCTGCTTTACATTCCTTCAAGACTTAGCCTGAAGGCTGCTCTCCATAGCTACCACTAGGATAGCTTTCAATAAAGGTTGTCTTTAACCTATCTCCAATAAGGGGTTGTTTGGACTGGTGCAAGGTGCCCACTATAATTAGTGGACAGCATATGCCAGGCCAACTTCTCACATTGGTGTGCAGCGTGTGGGATTCCAGCTTGCTATTGTTTTACCAGATAATCTCAATTGAATTGATCAACTGAAAACCACTAAGGGTACCTAAGGTACATATAAATCAAGCTTAGTAATACAGTAAGTTCTACTGAACTTAGAGTTGTGTGTTAAGGGATAGCACACCCTTTCTACAACTCAAGAGAGTTTAGTAGGCCACACTAGAGTAGGTAGTGCATACACCACACCTCACTAGTAATGTCTTCAAAGCCAGGACCCAGTGAGTCCTTGCCAGAAGCCAGTGGGCTTCTTCCCTCCAAGTATGATAAACTCCCATTCTTGGAATTGAGAGCATTATGCAATACTAGGAAGTTGAAGGCAGGCAAAAGTGCCAGCACCCAACACCTCAGGGAGGTGTTACTAGCTGATGATCTCAGCAGGCCCCTAGGGTCTGAAGGGGTAGGCAAAGAGGGTGGGGCAGAAGATGAGGAAGGGGCCAGGGGTGAAGAAACCCAGGCCCCCCTCTGAAACTGGCCAGGAAGGTGAAAATGACCTTGTCCTGGAAAACCCAATTCCTCCTGTGGAGGAGGAGGAGGAGAGGATCAGAATGACCTCCCTTTGTCCCCCCAGGAAGAGTTCTGAGTGTGCCCAGAAGGTCTAGGTCTCCTTCTCAGGAGTCTAACCACTCTGACACCTCAATAGGGACCTCTGTCTCCTCTCATAGGAGGGAATCCTCTCATGAGAGGAGAAAGAGACTGATTCAATATGAGCAAACTCAGCTTGAACTCAGGAAACAGCAATTGGCTATAGACAGGGAGTCCCTAGATCTCTATAGAGAGAGACAAAAGTTGGGACTAGAGTCCCATGGTGGCAACAGTTTCCCCAAAGATAGGGAAAGGTCTTATGACCATAGAAACCTGAGCAAGATTGTCCCTCCCTACCAGAGTGGGGATGACATCCACAAATGGATAACTGCTCTAGAGAGGGCCTGTAAAGTACAGAGGGTCCCTCAGGAGCAGTGGGCAGCAATCTTGTGGCTCTCCTTTGCAGACAAAGGTAGAGATAAGCTCCTCACTGTTAGAGAGGAGGATGCTGACAATTACAAAGTCTTGAAGAGTGCTCTGATAGATGGGTTTGGCCTAACCACTGAACAGTATAGGTTGAAGTTCAGAGACACCCAAAAGGCTCAGACTCAAGACTGGGTTGATTTTGTAGATTGTGCTACTAAGGCTCTGGAAGGTTGGATACATGGCAACAAGGTGCATGACTTTTTAGGATTGTACAATTTGATTATGAGGGAGCAGATCCTTAATAATTGTCAAAACCAGCTTTTACACCAGTACCTGGTGGACTCTGATCTGACCTCTCCCCAAGAATTGGGAAAGAAGGCAGACAAATGGGTCAGAACCAGAGTAAAGACTAAGAATCAGGGTGGTGACCAGAAGAAAGATTCTACCAAGTCCCAAGAGAAAGGTGGGGATAAATCTAAGGATAAATCCACTACAGGGCCCCAAAGTCCTCTTCTGGGGGTGGGTCCCAAACTCCTTCCTCTCCTGAAAAGAAACCATATTGCCATGTCTGTAAAAAGCCTGGACACTGGAAAACTGATCCCAGTTGCCCCAGGATTGGCAATAAAGAAAATGTTCCTCCAACAACTACTACCACCCCTCCTGGTACTACCAGTAGTAATCCTCCAGTTGGGAGTAGTGTACCCAAAAAGTTAGGTGCTTTTGCAAGAGGAACAGAGGTGGGCCCTAGTTTAGACAGGACCCCCTCAACAGACTCCTCTGACTCTGATGGTGGTGTAGGATTTGCCACCTTTACCATGGGTCCCAATGCATTGGGCAGGTACAGACTGGAGCCAATAATTAATGGTCAGAAAGCTGTGGCATTTAGGGACACAGGGGCTAGTGTCACCATGGTGGCAGGGAACCTAGTCCCCCTCACCAGCTTTTACCTGAGTTTAAATACCAGGTGACCAACATTGATGGTGTCAGAACAGATCACCCCATGGCCATAGTCAATCTCAGCTGGGAAGGGGTCACAGGCCCAAAAAGAGTGGCAGTGTCCCCAACCTTGCCTGTAGATTGCCTGATGGGCAATGATCTGGAAATTTCAGCCTGGGCTGAAGTTGAACACCAAACCCATCTGAGAATGCTGGGCGTCCCTGTAAAAGTTAGTGGGGCTGTGATGGCCACAGCCCCAGCCCAGGGAAATTTTGGAGAGATGGAGCCTGGAAGAATGGCCCACTCTCCCCCAAAAGAGAGCACAAGGGTTGAAGAAAAGTCTTCTTCCCTCCAGACAGTAGGTAAGGGTCAGCCTCCTCAGGGAACTGACCCTACCCCTAGTGAAGGAACTGCCCCAGAGGTAGTCAGGCCTGGCCTGGCCCCACCCCTGATGGCAGAGGACCCTTCCAAGGTGGTACCCAGTCTGGAGCAGGTAACCTGCCCCTCTCTACCCTGCCTCAGTCAGCCCAGGGCTGCAGAGGTCAGGGAGGTCAGTGGACCCCCAGGGCCCCCTGTCCAGAGGAACCCCCATCAGCAGATTAGGGGCACCCAGGCTAGTAGCCCTAGCCAGGTGAAAATTCCTCAACACACTGAGGGATCCCCCATACCTTTGTGTAGGGACCTCCCCCAGAAGGACTCTGTTAGGCAAGGGCAAACCTGGGACCAAAAGGTTCCAAACCTGCCATGTCCCTCCAGTGGTCCATCCAAAGGGACCCAACCCCCAGCTGTAGGCAGCCAAAGGTTGACCCTTAGAGCACAGTACAACTCAGTCATGGAAAGACAGGCATACATGGTGACCAGTGATCTGAGGAAGCTGAGACCAACCTTCCTAGGGCCTCACTTCCCTTCTCAGACACCTCACCAGCCTTGTACTTTACCAAAGCACACCACAGGTAGTAATTCCCCATGGTGGAGACCCTCTCATACCCTTAGGGTGAGGGATTGCTTAGTGGACCATAAGATAGGGGGCAACCATGCTAGTGCAGGTGCTTCCTTATATGGCCACTTAGTCAATAAAGGCTCAACTGGCCAAGGTTAGCCTTATCTCCTTTCGTTTGGGGGGGGTTATGTAGGAAGGTGGAATCTGACTATATGGTTGCCCCCACTTTTTCCTGGTGTTTTGCTGGTTTATGACTTAGTTGGACTGGGATCCTGCTATTCAGGGCCCCAGTCTATCTGCTTCCTCTATAAAATGGTTTCCATGTGCCTTAGGCACATCTCTGATTGGAATCTGGAGTGCCCTTATAAGTCCCTAGTATATGGTATACTATGTACCCAGGGCATAGGTACCTCAGAGGCCTACCAGGGGCTGCAGCATGTATTGTGCCACCCCTGGAAGGCCATCCAAACTGACACCACAGGTCTGCTACTGCAGCCTGGGTAAGGTGGTGCATGCACCCCTTACTGTGATATAGGCTACCTATATCACTACATACATACACACATATAAACCTATAAGTCACTCCTATGGCAGGCCTTATCAATCCTGAAGGCAGAGTGCGTGGTTCCTATGTGAGAGGGTGCCCCTGCATGAGCTGGGCCCCTCTGCAGCGTTCGGAGACCCTTCTCTGATGCTGTTTGTAGTGCAGCCTGACCATATACTCTTAAGCGCATTATAACCTCGCGTTAAATGCTAACTTTGGGATGGCTGCACGGAAACATGTCGTGTTTGGTGTCAAACATCTTGGAATACTACCCCCCGCCAGTTCTGGCGGCGGGGGTAGCATTCCACCCTTCTAGAGGAAAGACATGTACACACCGGTATACCCGGTACTGACTTTCCAGAGCCCTGGCATCACAAAATGGATGCCGCTGCCACAGACACGAGTCTGGCCTCCTGCTGCTGACCGAAACTCCGGCAGGGGAGGCCTGGACAATAGGTTTCCTGTCCCAGGGAGGTGTGACCACCTCCCCAGACAGGATAGTGTGTATTGGGGCTGGGCGGGAGCACTCTCTGGTGCTTTGAAGTCCTGCACTGGGGGCACACTTGGTGTCCCTGTGCATACCCCAGTTCAAACCGGCTCAGGGGCTTCCAGCCCCTGCTCTGGCGCGAAACTGGACAAAGGGAAAGGGGTGTAACCACCCCTCTGCCCTGGCCCTCCCATAGGTGGGGCCACAGAGTATGTCCAACCCCCTACCTTAGTATAAGTAGGGGACCCCAGTCCTTAGGACTTTAGATTTACCTGGACGAAACTCTGACACAGAATCCTGGACCTTCGACGCTCTACTTCAAGATTAGAGGACTGAAGAATCTCCCTTGGGGTCAAGGAGTGACTCCCCTGCTTGGCAGGCACCAAAGAAGCAATTGTCCGGTCTGCATCGCTGAAGCTCCCGTCGGACGCCGAAGTCTTTGCATCACCAGAGGTGGATTTCCAGACTTCCCCGAGGCTGCCCTGAGTCCCCAGCAAAGCTGAGGCCCGTAGCTGTCGTGGGTAACGTGGAACCGTGACCCCTGGACACCGATCGCATTTGCAAGTGCATCCTCTTCTGGGTCTCCCACGAAGTCGTGCTTTGGGCTCCGAGTAGCCCCAGCCTCCAGCACCAACTGCACCGAAGATCACTGGCCTCCACTCCACGAGTGTCCTGTGAGCCAGCTCCACGTGCACCGTCTCGAGGCTCCTTCGCGGTTGCTAGTCCGTTCGCTAGTAGGCCCTCCCGAAGGCCAATCTTTTTCTGCTTGGGCTCCCTGGTTGCTCCAGGTGTGTCCTGACTTATCCTTGCTGGGTGAGTCCCCCAGACCTTGCTGGTCTGCAACATCGTCCTTCTTCTATTTCCACGAGACTTGCCGTTGCCAAGGCTTGTTGGGTCCAATCCGGTCGCCGACACCCCTGCAATCGACAGACGTCGTGGGACAGCTCGAATCCAGCTCCTGGTTGTCGTCGACGCCTCCTGGACCTCGTGGCTGAAGAGTCAAGACGACCGTCAACCTACCTGAAGCACTCGACATCGGTGGGCATCTGCTCATCGCCTTCCTGGTCACTGGATAGTGACCCAGACTCTGTCCCCTCTGCTTTCAGGTTCTTCAGATCTTCGATCCACCTTTGGATCCACCCGAACACTTTCGACTTGGCCGCCAGCAGCACTTTGCAGCAGATCGCCATTGAAAGCGACGACGAAACCCGACCCCGAAAGACACCTATGCACCCGGCTCCCCTGGGTGAGGTAACTCGAGTACTCCGGTGCTCCCGTGGGTATTGACACTAGAACAGCCTAGTTCTCAAAGGGTTTGCTCCAAGTCCTCCTCTAAGTGTCCCTTTTCTTTTAAATTCTAATCGCGACTTTCCCCATAGAAGTTAACGGTGGTTCGCGGCTGTGTTCATACACTGCACGCGTCCCCCGTGGGTCCCCTGTGTCACTGCCTTGGGTGGTTCCTTGTGGTCCAAGCACTTCTACAGGCTCTAGGCCTTGTGTCTAGCTCAGTCGTGGTTCTTATACCACTTTATTGGTATATGGTTTGGTACGCCCCTGGGGCTCAAACGTGTATTTGTGCTATTACTGTAGATAACTAACTTATAATGTATGTACTTCGAACTCTAGCCTCATAAAGAGACTAGAGGGGTGTGTTTAGTAATAAATACATATATTTTGAATATATACCTGGTGTGGTCCTCTTTCATTTGGTCACTCAAGAGATTATAGACTGGTAAAACAAGCTGCTTTACATTCCTTCAAGACTTAGCCTGAAGGCTGCTCTCCATAGCTACCACTAGGATAGCTTTCAATAAAGGTTGTCTTTAACCTATCTCCAATAAGGGGTTGTTTGGACTGGTGCAAGGTGCCCACTATAATTAGTGGACAGCATATGCCAGGCCAACTTCTCACATTGTCTGTAGATTTTTATTAACTCTGTAAGTTGAGTAATGTAGTTCTCATCTGACATTATATCGAGGTCAGGATAGGGTATAGCCGGCTAGAATAGCCATGTTGCTCCTGGTATGTTAGTGGAATTTCAATATCCTCGAAAGGAATATATTCCTCTGGTGCATCATCTTCTTTGTAGAAGTGAAACAGTTTTGTTACTGAATTTAATTCAGGAAATATGACCCATGAATAGAATACCTCTGTCTGAAAGGATTCGATGTGCCTCTATCACGAAAACTGCTCTACCTCCTCTTGGTGGTAGGCCATGTTTTATAAGTTTTAGAGTGATGGCTCTTCTTAAGTTTGGATGGATGTCTATAACACCCTCCTCGGTTTCATTTAAACCTGTACAGTTAAAAGCTGGTAAGACTGAGTCAGCCGCAGCTCCACCGTTTCCGGTGTTATTGTCCCCGTTGGTGGACATTTTTGTTTTTTGAAAAATTGTGAGAAGTTGGCCTGGTATATGCTGTTCACTAATTAAAGTGGACACCTTGCACCAGGGCAAATCGACTCTTATGGTAGATAGGTTTAAGACAACCTTTTAAAAGCTATCCTAGTGGTAGCTGTGGAGAGCAGCCTTCAGGCTAAGTCTCGGAGGAATGTAAAGCAGCTTGTTTTACCATATAATCTCTTGAATCACCAAATGAAAAGACACCACACAGGTATATATATCAAATATATATGTATTTATTTCTAAATAACTCTCTACTAATCTCTTTATGAGATTAGAAGACAAACATATGCACAAATCAACGTTTCACAATAAGTTAAGCACAAAAATATGGCTGGGGCCCTAGGGCGTACCAGACCATATACTAAGTAAGAGACTTAGAAACAACGACTTGCAGGAGACAAGGCCTAGGGCCTTCCAGAAGTGCTGGGGCCTCACGAAACCACCCAAGGCAGGTAAGTAAAAGGACCCACGGGGGACTGCGTGCAGTGTGGATACACAGGCGCGAATCGCCGTTAACTTCAATGGGGCAAGTCGCGGTTGGAAATAAAGAGTTTTAGGATACTTCGGGAGAACCTACAAGCAAGTCACTTACAGGGTAAGTAGTTCTAGGGCCCACACCCACAGGAGCACCGTAGTGCTGGAGTTACCTCACCCAGGAAGCCGGGTGCACAGGTGTCCTTTGGTGTCGGGATTCGCGGCGTCGTTTTCAATGGCGAACAAAGAAGACTTGCTGCTTGCGGGAGCTGAAGAAGTGTCCGGTGGAATCCAAGCCTGGATTCTGAAGAAGGATGACCTGAAAGCAGAGGGGACAGTGTTCAAAGTCACTTGGCAGTGACCCGGGGCAAGGAAGATGGATGCCCACCGTCGTCGGTCGCTTCAGGTCGGTTGCAGGTGCCTTGACTCTTCAGCCACGTGGTCAGGAGGCGTCGACGACGACCAGGAGCTGGATTCGGTGTGTCCCTCGACGTCTGCAGCTGACTGCGGTGTCGGCAACTCGATCGGAGCCAACAAGCCTTGGCAGCCGCAAGTCTCGGGGAGATGAAGAAAAGTCGATGGCGCAGACCAGCAAGGTCTGTAGGAACTCACCCAGCGAGGGTAAGTCAGGGCAGGCCTGGAGCAACCAGGGGAGCCCTTTGGTTTCTTTAAGAAGTCTTCTGGGGACCCACAAGCCAGCGGGCAAGGGATCGCGAGACACCTCGGGCGGAATCACTCAACAGGGGCCCACGGTCACTCGGGACGGTGTAGGCCTCTGATCTTCGGAGGGATTCCTGCTGGAGGTCGGGACCACACGTGGTCCAAAGCACAAGTTCGTAGAACGTTGTGAAGAGGTTGCACTCGACAATAGTGCACGGTACCCAGGGTCGCGGTTC
>CAWUFW010032038.1:0-14537 GCA_963921515.1 Calotriton arnoldi | reverse complement strand
ACCTGATGATTTAAAAGAGACAGTTAATGCAGAACTTTGGGACTTCACAGGCAAAGATATCAGACTTATCAAAGGTGTTGAACCAGTCTGAATTACCATAGAGGAAAATGCAGTTTATCCCAGAACACCACCATGTCATCTGACCCCAGAAACGAGTGCAGGAATAACACCAGTAATAGAAGCCATGTTACAGAAAGGAGATTCGAGGGAACTAATTGGAAGTCCATGTAACTCTCCAATTATGGGATTACAGAAGGCCAAGGCAAAATACAGAATAGTTCAGGACCTGAGAAAAATAAATGAAATTGTAGTTCTATGTTGTCCCATGGTACCGAATCAAGCCACAATTCTGTTCCAAATTCCATGTACTGCAGAATGGTTTACAGTCATAGATTTATGTCAGGCAGTCTTCTCAGTGACATTGCATAAAGATAACCAATATTTATTCTCCTTCATGTTCCAACAGAAAGTGTAGCATGGTGTCGTGTCCCACAAGGGTATACAGAGAGTCCTTCTATTTTCAACTGGATTCTGAAAAGAAATCTGGAGACATTGCAGATGACATACAGATCAGCACTTGTCCATTATATTGACGACCTTCTTGCAGCGTCAGAAACTCAAGTAGCTTGCACACAAGACACCATTTCCTTATTAAATCACCCGGCAGAGAACAGACACAAAGTGCCTCCAGGGAAACTGCAGTACTGTCAAAAAGAAGTTCAATATCTAGGACAAATCATTGTGAAGGGAGCCGGAAAGGTGTCACCAGAGAGGCTTTCTAGGAAAGGACAGTGGGAAGAATCAGGATGGCTCAGTTCCGGTTTCTTCTGTGGCTGCGGTGGTGGCCCCCCAGATGACAGAAGAAGACCAAAACAAGCTCTAGTACAGTTGGGAGGCTCCTCGCCCCACCCCCCGGTGGGCATTGTTGGGTCTTTGCGGCTGGGGCCGAGGAAGGTATGACAGAGAGAACGAATGATGGGTTTTTAACGGCTCCCTCCCCCGACAATCTGTTCAAAAGTAGGCCTCCTAGTTAACACATGCACACGCATGTTTACCTCGAGATATTAGTAACACCCACCAATCTGGTACTAACTGCCTTCATGGCAATGAATACCTACAAAAAAGTCACAGCCATCACAAATAGAAATGTGTCCATGCAGGTGTGTGCAGAAATGTTCCCTAAACTACCAGATCACAGTATATCCAATAGGAACTACTCAAATGCAAAATAATGTAGCAATTGCACTATGCTACAAGTGGGTGTGCACAGAAGGTACAAACAATCGGACCTCTAAACTGCAAACATGTCAAAGATGTATGAAGGTCACATGTCCCCTAGTTTGTGCAATTAATGACAAACATTAGATGTCTTTTAACTGTAAAGTATTAGGTTCCCTGTGTAATCTATATGTGCATATTATGGACACAACATGTTAAAATAAACACATGTATTCTTCAGTCACAATAACACAAATACATATAATTTTGATGTAAGTGTCCAGTAACAAGATGAATGCTTGCACCAAAATTAACATGTCCATCACAAATGTATAACACTAATGTATGTCGCTTTAAAAATCTAAAATATACAACCTGCATGGCACACACATTAGCAGAGATAACATCATCAGCAAACAATTAGTAACAATCCAAAATTAGGGCCACAACAAAGGTATTCTCAAATCAAAATGTTTTTATCAGAATGAAATAGCTCCCTCATATATTGTGTAATATGACCTAAAAAAAAGAGAACAACATCAAATGCACTAGGCCAGAAAGTTCAACGTCTGGGTTGTATACCCATTGCTTGCCTACTATTTACACTGCCAAAATAAACCTCCTCTGGAAGGGGCACCAATGGGGCAGACAGCAGGCACTTCAATGATCTTACTTGGGTGGGGGTTCCTTGGGTTTGTGAGTGATGGGTTTGGATTTGGGAGGGGTGGTTTTGTCTTTGGAAGGGGTGGGTTTGGATTTGGGAGGGTTGTTTTGTCTTTGGAAAGGGTGTGTTTGTCTTTTAAAAGGGTGGTTTTGTCTTTGGAAGAGGTGGGTTTGGATTTGGGACGGGCGTATTTGTCTTTGGACGGGGTACGTTGGGATGTGGAAGGAGTGGGTTGGGGTGTGGAAGGGGCGGCAAGATGTTTGGGTGTGGTGGACTCAAGTTTGGGAGGGGGGTCTGGGATGAAGAAGGGATCAGGGCCAGGCGAAGCATAACATCCTCCTTTGGAAAATGTGTAGGGTGTTCGGGGTGTGTAGGGAGGTAGAGGGAGTGGCAGGGTCTGTTGTGCATGTGCCTGTTGATGGTGTGAGTGCCTGAGGGTCTGGTGTATGATGTGATTGTTCTGGTGTGTGTTTTTTACTGGATGTCTGGGCATTTGTGTACAGTAGGTGTTTGAGTGGATGTGTCTGCTGTGGGGGTGCTGTGTGTGTTTGTGGTGCCTGTGGATATGCGGGTGCATGTGTGTGTTTGTATTGTGTTGGGTTTGGTGTCTGCAGGTGAGCTGGTGGTGGGTGTTGGTGTGTTTATTGTGTTGAGTGTGGTGTCTGCGGGTGTGCTGGTGGTAAGTGTGTGGTGTTTGTGGGTGTACTGGTGGTGGGTGTGGGTGTTTTTGGTGTGTTGGGTGTGGTGTCTGTTGGTGTGCTTCTGGTTGTGGTAGGGGGTGGTGTTTGCATGTATGTGTGTGTCTGTGTTTCTTGCTGTGTTTGAGTGAGGATGTGCTGCTTCTGTGTG
Source organism: Calotriton arnoldi (assembly GCA_963921515.1). Lineage (NCBI taxonomy): Eukaryota > Metazoa > Chordata > Amphibia > Caudata > Salamandridae > Calotriton > Calotriton arnoldi. The sequence goes on along the minus strand of CAWUFW010032038.1, from coordinate 11,806 downwards.
TCTGAGTGAGTGCATGGAACGGTGCGTGTGCTCTGCATAGGGCTGGGAAAAGGTATTTGGGATGGGAAAGGGGTAGGAGTTGGGGCACGTGGCTAGGAGGCTGTGGTCAATGAGGAGGCCAGACCCTGGAATGACCGCTGTAGGCCAGACGTGGCATTGTGGGTCATCTGACCACTAAGCTCCTTGATGGCATACAGTGATAGTCCGCTATAGATCAATAGCCTCATCATTGAGTGCAGCCTGGGAGACAGGGGCAGGGGGGGGATGCCTGCAGCAAAGGTGAGGCCACCCTCATTAGTGGAAAAGACACACAGATGATGAACGGAATGCAGAGCAAATCAAACATTCACCCAGAGTCAATAGATCTGGGTTAAATCCATCCTTCTTTTGGTCACCATGCCTCCCCAGTTTAGACCCAGCCATATGCAAATCAGCCTTTACCCTGTGCCTCATGGGAACAGTCCTGACCGAACTGCCAAGCCAGGTCCTCCCTGGACTGGAAACAAGCATCCTGGGACCGGTTTCGGGGCATCACTCCTCATCAGCCAGGCTAGCTTGAGTACAGTGGCACAGTGAGCCCGGGACCCACGTATGGGCATACCAGGCGCACTTAGGGTGAGAAAGCAAAAGACACACAGAGGATGGATGGAATGCAGAGCAAATCAAACATTCACCCCCAGTCAATAGATCTGTGTTAAATCCATCATTTTTTTGCTCACCATGCCACCCCAGTTTAGACCCAGCCATATGCAAATCAGTCTTGATCCTGTGCCTCATGGGAACAGTCCAACTGGGAGGGGAGCAGGAGGGAGGGCAGTGATGGAAATGTGGATGGCAGACAACGATGCAGGTGTAACTATAGCAGTTGGGTCCACCACCACTAGGGAATGGTCATCTGTGGAGAAGATGATGTTGAGTCGCTTGTGGCCTCCACACCAGTCCTGTCACCCTCCATGGCACTAGGTCCCTCGGTGTCAGTGGTGTCTGCACCAAGACCACAGTGTGCAGCTTCCTTCCCGCCAACATGGCCACTGTCACCTTCGTCTTGCCCAGATGATGCTGTAAAGACAGATAGAATAGTTTGAGGGTATCTGGGTAAAGAGATTTGAACATGAACTTTGCTCACAAAGTATTTGCCAAGTCTACATAGTAAACCAGCTTCAAGGCACTCAAACTTGTCCTCCTAATCATCAGTATCTCACACCTGTAGGGATGAATTACACAAACCATTTTCTCACAGTCTAGAAAATCCCCATGTAAGCTCCCATATCATGTATGCCTTTTGTCTCTTAACCACTTTTATTTCTCTGCATGACAAATGGCTTTGGCAGCATTATTAAATACATACAGCTGGATAGATTCTTAAACCACTTCAGTACAGAGCACAAATATTTCCACATATCCAAAAGGGACATGTTTTGGCCCTGATATTGACTTATCAATATGGGATACTCCAACATCTATGTGATGGAACCTTCCATCTGCAATTGTCCTTTTAAGTATCACTTTTCTCAACATTATTGCTTTCTCATCTGGACATAACTAAGGACACCTAAATGTCATTTGGGGTACGTGTAACTCTGTCACCAATGTGGCTACATTCCTGTCTGTTTCAATCAATCCAATCTGGCATGAAAATTCATGTTGGCTGACACAGACTGGCTTACATGCACTTTAGAGAAGGACCGAGGTTTCATAACAATCTGCTACTGTCTCCATCAAATGAATTGAAGTTAGCTATTGAAACATATTTCAGATAAGGAATGATGCCATTGAATCATGCTTCCAGTCCTTTTGGTGCAGATGCTCATGATCCTATTTTCATTGTACCAACTTACCAAGGTAAAGTCTGAAACATGAAGTGTCTAATTGGTGCTTACTAAGCCATGTCAGCAGGAAATAGGGCCTACATTACATACTCACATTTGTGATGGAGCATCACACCTGAACCAATCCTCAAATGGGGCATGCTTGATACAAATGTCCCTCATGACATAGAGAACATGCATGTATCCCTGTTTCCGCATGCAGTCATGTGTCTGCTCTAAACAGTACTTGGCTTGTGATGAGGAATCTAGTGACAACCTTTAGCTCAAAACAATACACCAGACACAGCATAAAACCACGTCTGAAAAACGTACACCTCTTGAAATCCTCAACTGCTTTGGATGTTTGTCAACCATCATCAGTGTTTTGCAGGTGTTCACAATTGTCCAATATACATCAGGTGTGGGCTGCTAACATCCATCCAGTAGCTACAGCCATAGTCAAATGATGAATGGGTCCCGCGACGGACTCCAGCCATCATGGGACCACCGCTGGTACACCGTCAACTCGAATGTGTTATCTAAATATGGTCTGCGCAATGCCGCTGTCCCGACAGTGACAAAGTACTCATCGCCAGCACTGGAGTCCGCCGTGTCAGCTGTAGATTACAGCTAGCGCGATGGAGTACACTCCGTCGACATGGAGAGCCACTGTACAACCATAGATCTAAACACGGCGGTCAGAACACCGTCAGATTGATGGTAGCACCATCAAGATCTAAATCAGACCCTTAATTCCTGGTTTCTCTGAATGAACAGTATTTCCAAGAGAAAGCATTTCTGAGTATTTGATACTTGTATGAACCTGGTACCTAAATCTATGCACTGAGTTTACCTTTGGGAGTTCTAATACTTCCAACCTATGCACTGCGTTAACTTTTGGAGTGCTATTAACTCCAACCTGTTTTCCGAGTTTACTTTCGGAGTGCCATTAACTTCAACCTATGTTCACAGTGTTGTCCTTAGGAGTGCCTCACTCAAATCTGTAATTTTGGTCATTCGGCTGTCATGCTGTGCTGCTGGCGAAACCTGTAAGTGTATGTAACTGAAGTCAGCGCATGGTCATTGTATGTTGAGACCTGTTAGTGTACTAGATGGTAATTGACTCCTCTTGTTACTTCCAGTGTATTCCATCATCGCAAACCCAAAGGCTCAGGTCCAGTGCATATCTACCTCACAGTCGCAGGTGTCTGAAGCAACAAAACCCTGCTATGCAGTATCGCCCAGCTGCTAAGCAGATCCAGTACCGCAAGTCTCTCTTTTGTTATTTTATCCCAACCCCTCTTTCCCCCGGAGGACAGCTTCCGCTAGATGGTTTTGCTTCCTTTGGCATATCCTGTCTTCAGGAGGATAGGAGGTCCAGCAACGGCTCAAGTGTTGTCTCCGCGGTTGGGACCAGGTGAATGCATGACAATTACATCACTCATGACATCTTATATGACATCTGTTAGAAATGGGGGGTCTCTAGTTGGCAGAGGTAGGTACCCTTGTCCAAATAGGGACCCTAGCTTCTAGTCAGGGTAAGGGGATAAACACTTTAGATAACCCCTGCTCACCTCCTTGGTACCTTGGCACAAGCAGACAGGCTTATCCCAAAGGCAATGTGTAAAGTATTTGTACCAACATTCACAGTAACACAGTGATAACACCACAAATGGACACCACACCGGTTTAGAAAAATAAAGTATCTTCATCTAAACTTAACAAGACCAAAACGACAAAAATCCAACATACAAGTATTAAGAAAAATGACTTTCAAAAGGTTTTAGCAACTGAGTCCATAGAAAACTATGGATGCGTGATTTCTTGCAAAGTACCTTTCGTTGCGACAAAATTCACAAAGCCAAACAGCCGCAGCGATGGGAAGCGTCAAAAAACAAAGAGATGCGTTGGTTCCTGAGACCCTCGTGGATGCGATGCGACAGTTCCGCTATACACAGCAGAGCGATGCGTCGGGTCTGGTCTGTAGGGGGAAGCGAAGTGTTGATTTTGGGACGACTCCGATCCTCGGGTGATGTGTCGGGGAAAACTTGCCGCACAGGGACGATGCTTGGAAATCCGGGATGCGTCGGTGAACGATGCAGCGAGCAGCGCTGCGTGGACCTTTGCACTTGCGATCCCTCGATGCATCGATTCTTGCCCCGGTGACAGGCGCTGCGTCGGTTTCGGCAGCGGCGGGGCGATGCGGGGAGATTCTTCTTGCACCACGGCGTTGCGTCGGAAAACTGTCGCAAGAAGAGTGATGCGTCGATTTCCTTGTCGTTGCATTGCTTTTCCTGCTCCCAACAGCAGAAACAACCTCCAGAGGCCCAGCACAGTCACAGGCACCTCTTAGCAGGTCAGAAATGCCAGCAAGGAAGTCAAGGGGAGCTGGGGGTGAAGTCTTTGAGTTCCTGAGACTTCAAAACAGGAGGCAAGCTCTACTCAAGCCCTTGGAGACTTTCCTCAAGCAGGGGACACAGCACACAACAAGGTCCTTCTCCTTTCTTTGGCAGAAACAGCAACTGCAGGCCAACCCCAGACACACAGCAAGGGCAGTACTTCTCCTCAGTTTCTCCAGCTCTTCTCCTCAGCAAAGGTTCCTCTTGATTCCAGAAGTAGTGTAAAGTTCAGGGGTTGTAGGACTAATACTTATACCCCAAAATGTCTTTGTGCAAGGGTCTCTGAGCCCAGTCCAAACCAGTTCTGTCCTCTCTGGTGCAGCTGCCCGGCAGGAGGTGGAGACAGCATTGTGTAAGGCAGACAGGCCCTATTCAGGTGCAAGGGAAATCTCCTCCCACAACTCTAATGCAGCCCAGGTCTATTCAGCCCAGCCTTGACTCATTCAGGAAAGGCAGGACACACATCAACGACCCCCCCCCGGTGGCTGTCGGAGAGAATGCATCTCCCCAGCCCCTGTCACTTCAAAACCTGACAGTCAATACACAAACAGGCAGAGGCACACAGAACGGTTAAACAAGAAAATGCCTACTTTCTAAAAGTAAAAAGAACAATTGATGGACAGAATGCAGAACAATGTCATACATTCACCCCAGTACAAAGATCTGGGCCTAAATCCATTGTTTTTTTGCTCACCATGCCATTCCAGTTTGGACCAAGCCATATGCAAATCAGTCTTGACCCTGCGCCCAATGGGAACAGTCCAGCCCGAACTGCCAGGCCAGGTCCTCCCTGGACTGGAAACAAGCGTCCTAGGACCGGTTTCGGGCTTTCAGCCCTCATCAGCCAGGATAGCTTGACTCCAGTGGCATGGAGAGCACAGGACCCACGTCTGGGCATACCCGTCCCACTCGGGGTGACAAATGCAAAAAGAACAATTGATGGACAGAATTCAGAACAATGTCATACATTCACCCCAGTACAGAGATCTGGGCCTAAATCCATCGTTTTTTTGTTCACCATGCCATTCCAGTTTGGACCCAGCCATATGCAAATCAGTCTTGACCCTGCGCCCAATGGGAACAGTCCAGCCCGAACTGCCAGGCCAGGTCCTCCCTGGACTGGAAACAAGCATCCTAGGACCGGTTTCTGGCTTTCAGCCCTCATCAGCCAGGATAGCTTGACTCCAGTGGCATGGAGAGCACGGGACCCACGTCTGAGCATACACGTCCCACTAGGGGTGACAAATGCAAAAAGAGCAATTGATGGACAGAATGCAGAACAATGTCATACATTCACCCCAGTACAGAGATCTGGGCCTAAATCTATCGTTTTTTGCTCACCATGCCATTCCAGTTTGGACCCAGCCATATGCAAATCAGTCTTGACCCTGCGCCCAATGGGAACAGTCCAGCCCGAACTGCCAGGCCAGGTCCTCCCTGGACTGGAAACAAGCATCCTAGGACCGGTTTCGGGCTTTCAGCCCTCATCAGCCAGGATAGCTTGACTCCAGTGGCATGGAGAGCACGGGACCCACGTCTGGGCATACCCGTCCCACTCGGGGTGACAAATGCAAAAGAACAATTGATGGACAGAACGCAGAACAATGTCATACATTCACCCCAGTACAGAGATATGGGCCTAAATCCATCGTTTTTTGCTCACCATGCCATTCCAGTTTGGAACCAGCCATATGCAAATCAGTCTTGACCTGCGCCCAATGGGAACAGTCCAACCCGAACTGCCAGGCCAGGTCCTCCCTGGACTGGAAACAAGCGTCCTAGGACCGGTTTCGGGCTTTCAGCCCTCATCAGCCAGGATAGCTTGACTCCAGTGGCATGGAGAGCACAGGACCCACGTCTGGGCATACCCGTCCCACTCGGGGTGACAAATGCAAAAGAACAATTGATGGACAGAATTCAGAACAATGTCATACATTCACCCCAGTACAGAGATCTGGGCCTAAATCCATCGTTTTTTTGTTCACCATGCCATTCCAGTTTGGACCCAGCCATATGCAAATCAGTCTTGACCCTGCGCCCAATGGGAACAGTCCAGCCCGAACTGCCAGGCCAGGTCCTCCCTGGACTGGAAACAAGCATCCTAGGACCGGTTTCTGGCTTTCAGCCCTCATCAGCCAGGATAGCTTGACTCCAGTGGCATGGAGAGCACGGGACCCACGTCTGGGCATACACGTCCCACTAGGGGTGACAAATGCAAAAGAGCAATTGATGGACAGAATGCAGAACAATGTCATACATTCACCCCAGTACAGAGATCTGGGCCTAAATCCATCGTTTTTTGCTCACCATGCCATTCCAGTTTGGACCCAGCCATATGCAAATCAGTCTTGACCCTGCGCCCAATGGGAACAGTCCAGCCCGAACTGCCAGGCCAGGTCCTCCCTGGACTGGAAACAAGCATCCTAGGACCGGTTTCGGGCTTTCAGCCCTCATCAGCCAGGATAGCTTGACTCCAGTGGCATGGAGAGCACGGGACCCACGTCTGGGCATACCCGTCCCACTCGGGGTGACAAATGCAAAAAGAACAATTGATGGACAGAACGCAGAACAATGTCATACATTCACCCCAGTACAGAGATATGGGCCTAAATCCATCGTTTTTTTGCTCACCATGCCATTCCAGTTTGGAACCAGCCATATGCAAATCAGTCTTGACCCTGCGCCCAATGGGAACAGTCCAGCCCGAACTGCCAGGCCAGGTCCTCCCTGGACTGGGAACAAGCATCCTAGGACCGGTTTCGGGCTTTCAGCCCTCATCAGCCAGGATAGCTTGACTCCAGTGGCATGGAGAGCACTGGACCCACGTCTGGGCATACCCGTCCCACTCGGGGTGACAAATGCAAAAAGAACAGTTGATGGACAGAATGCAGAACAATGTCATACATTCACCGCAGTTCAGAGATCTGGGCCTAAATCCATCGTTTTTTTGCTCATCATGCCATTCCAGTTTGGACCCAGCCATATGCAAATCAGTCTTGACCCTGCGCCCAATGGGAACAGTCCAGCCCGAACTGCCAGGCCAGGTCCTCCCTGGACTGGAAACAAGCATCCTAGGACCGGTTTCGGGCTTTCAGCCCTCATCAGCCAGGATAGCTTGACTCCAGTGGCAGATCTCTTGACTGGGGGTGAATGTTTTGATTTGTTCTGCATTCCGTCCATCAACTGTGTGTCTTTTGCTTTCTCGCCCTACGTGCGCCGGGTATGCCGAGACGTGGGTTCCGGGCTCACTGTCCCACTGGATTCAAGCTATCCTGGCTGATGAGGGGTGAAACCCCGAAACCGGTCCTAGGATGCTTGTTTCCGGTCCAGGGAGGACCTGGCTTGCAGTTCGGGCTGTACTGTTCCCATGAGGCACAGGGTCAAGACTGATTTGCATATGGCCAGGTCTAAACTGGGGTGGCATTGTGAGCAAAAGAATGATGGATTTAACCCAGATCTCTTGACTGGGGGTGAATGTTTTGATTTGTTCTGCATTCCGTCCATCAACTGTGTGTCTTTTGCTTTCTCGCCCTAAGTGCGCCGGGTATGCCCAGACGTGGGTCCCGGGCTCACTGTGCCACTGGATTCAAGCTATCCTGGCTGATGAGGGGTGAAACCCCGAAACCGGTCCTAGGATGCTTGTTTCCCGTCCAGGGAGGACCTGGCTTGGCAGTTCGGACCTGGCTTGGCAGTTCGGGCTGTACTGTTCCCATGAGGCACAGGGTCAAGACTGATTTGCATATGGCCAGGTCTAAACTGGGGTGGCATTGTGAGCAAAAGAATGATGGATTTAACCCAGATCTCTTGACTGGGGGTGAATGTTTTGATTTGTTCTGCATTCCGTCCATCAACTGTGTGTCTTTTGCTTTCTCGCCCTAAGTGCGCCGGGTTTGCCCAGACGTGGGTCCCGGGCTCACTGTGCCACTGGATTCAAGCTATCCTGGCTGATGAGGGGTGAAACCCCGAAACCGGTCCTAGGATGCTTGTTTCCCGTCCAGGGAGGACCTAGCTTGGCAGTTCGGGCTGGACTGTTCCCATGAGGCACAGGGTCAAGACTGATTTGCATATGGCCAGGTCTAAACTGGGGTGGCATGGTGAGCAAAAGAATGATGGATTTAACCCAGATCTCTTGACTGGGGGTGAATGTTTTGGTTTGTTCTGCATTCCGTCCATCAACTGTGTGTCTTTTGCTTTCTCACCCTCAGTGCGCCGGGTATGCCCAAACGTGGGTCCCGGGCTCACTGTGCCACTGGATTCAAGCTATCCTGGCTGATGAGGGGCGAAACCCCGAAACCGGTCCTAGGATGCTTGTTTCCGGTCCAGGGAGGACCTGGCTTGGCAGTTCGGGCTGGACTGTTCCCATGAGGCACAGGGTCAAGACTGGGCTGGCATGGTGAGCAAAAGAATGATGGATTTAACCCAGATCTCTTGACTGGGGGTGAATGTTTTGATTTGTTCTGCATTCCGTCCATCAACTGTGTGTCTTTTGCTTTCTCGCCCTAAGTGCGCCGGGTATGCCCAGACGTGGGTCCCGGGCTCACTGTGCCACTGGATTCAAGCTATCCTGGCTGATGAGGGGTGAAACCCCGAAACCGGTCCTAGGATGCTTGTTTCCCGTCCAGGGAGGACCTAGCTTGGCAGTTCGGGCTGGACTGTTCCCATGAGGCACAGGGTCAAGACTGATTTGCATATGGCCAGGTCTAAAGTGGGGTGGCATGGTGAGCAAAAGAATGATGGATTTAACCCAGATCTCTTGACTGGGGGTGAATGTTTTGGTTTGTTCTGCATTCCGTCCATCAACTGTGTGTCTTTTGCTTTCTCACCCTCAGTGCGCCGGGTATGCCCAAACGTGGGTCCCGGGCTCACTGTGCCACTGGATTCAAGCTATCCTGGCTGATGAGGGGCGAAACCCCGAAACCGGTCCTAGGATGCTTGTTTCCGGTCCAGGGAGGACCTGGCTTGGCAGTTCGGGCTGGACTGTTCCCATGAGGCACAGGGTCAAGACTGGGCTGGCATGGTGAGCAAAAGAATGATGGATTTAACCCAGATCTCTTGACTGGGGGTGAATGTTTTGATTTGTTCTGCATTCCGTCCATCAACTGTGTGTCTTTTGCTTTCTCGCCCTAAGTGCGCCGGGTATGCCCAGACGTGGGTCCCGGGCTCACTGTGCCACTGGATTCAAGCTATCCTGGCTGATGGGGGGTGAAACCCCGAAACCGGTCCTAGGATGCTTGTTTCCCGTCCAGGGAGGACCTGGCTTGGCAGTTCGGGTTGGACTGTTCCCATGAGGCACAGGGTCAAGACTGATTTGCATATGGCCAGGTCTAAACTGGGGTGGCATGGTGAGCAAAAGAATGATTGATTTAACCCAGATCTCTTGACTGGAGGTGAATGTTTTGATTTGTTCTGCATTCCGTCAATCAACTGTGTGTCTTTTGCTTTCTCGCCCTAAGTGCGCCGGGTATGCCCAGACGTGGGTCCCGAGCTCACTGTGCCACTGGATTCAAGCTATCCTGGCTGATGAGGGGTGAATCCCCGAAACCGGTCCTAGGATGCTTGTTTCCGGTCCAGGGAGGACCTGGCTTGGCAGTTCGGGCTGCACTGTTCCCATGAGGCACAGGGTCAAGACTGATTTGCATATGGCCAGATCTAAACTGGGGTGGCATGGTGAGCAAAAGAATGATGGATTTAACCCAGATCTCTTGACTGGGGGTGAATGTTTTGATTTGTTCTGCATTCCGTCCATCAACTGTGTGTCTTTTGCTTTCTCGCCCTCAGTGCGCCGGGTATGCCCAAACGTGGGTCCCGGGCTCACTGTGCCACTGGATTCAAGCTATCCTGGCTGATGAGGGGCGAAACCCCGAAACCGGTCCTTGGATGCTTGTTTCCGGTCCAGGGAGGACCTGGCTTGGCAGTTCAGGCTGGACTGTTCGCATGAGGCACAGGGTCAAGACTGGGCTGGCATGGTGAGCAAAAGAATGATGGATTTAACCCAGATCTCTTGACTGGGGGTGAATGTTTTGATTTGTTCTGCAGTCTGTCCATCAACTGTGTGTCTTTTGCTTTCTCGCCCTCAGTGCACCGGGTATGCCCAAACGTGGGTCCCGGGCTCACTGTGCCACTGGATTCAAGCTATCCTGGCTGATGAGGGGCGAAACCCCGAAACCGGTCCTAGGATGCTTGTTTCCGGTCCAGGGAGGACCTGGCTTGGCAGTTCGGGCTGGACTGTTCGCATGAGGCACAGGGTCAAGACTGGGATGGCATGGTGAGCAAAAGAATGAAGGATTTAACCCAGATCTCTTGACTGGGGGTGAATGTTTTGATTTGTTCTGCATTCCGTCCATCAACTGTGTGTCTTTTGCTTTCTCGCCCTAAGTGCGCCGGGTATGCCCAGACGTGGGTCCCGGGCTCACTGTGCCACTGGATTCAAGCTATCCTGGCTGATGAGGGGTGAAACCCCGAAACCGGTCCTAGGATGCTTGTTTCCGGTCCAGGGAGGACCTGGCTTGGCAGTTCGGGCTGGAGTGTTCCCATGAGGCACAGGGTCAAGACTGATTTGCATATGGCCAGGTCTAAACTGGGGTGGCATGATGGGCAAAAGAATGATGGATTTAACCCAGATCTCTTGACTGGGGGTGAATGTTTTGATTTGTTCTGCATTCCGTCCATCAAATGTGTGTCTTTTGCTTTCTCGCCCTAAGTGCGCCAGGTATGCAAAGATGTGGGTCCAGGGCTCACTGTGCCACTGGATTCAAGTTATCCTGGCTGATGAGGGGTGAAACCCGAAACCGGTCCTAGGATGCTTGTTTCCGGTCCAGGGAGGACCTGGCTTGGCAGTTCGGGCTGGACTGTTCCCATGAAGCACAGGGTCAAGACTGATTTGCATATGGCCAGGTCTAAACTGGGGTGGCATGGTGAGCAAAAGAATGATGGATTTAACCCAGATCTCTTGACTGGGGGTGAATGTTTTGATTTGTTCTGCATTCCGTCCATCAACTGTGTGTCTTTTGCTTTCTCGCCCTAAGTGCGCCGGGTATGCCCAGACGTGGGTTCCGGGCTCACTGTGCCACTGGATTCAAGCTATCCTGGCTGATGAGGGGTGAAACCCCGAAACCGGTCCTAGGATGCTTGTTTCCGGTCCAGGGAGGACCTGGCTTGGCAGTTCGGGCTGAACTGTTCCCATGAGGCACAGGGTCAAGACTGATTTGCATATGGCCAGGTCTAAACTGGGGTGGCATGGTGAGCAAAAGAATGATGGATTAACCCAGCTCTCTTGACTGGGGGGGTGAATGTTTTGATTTGTTCTGCATTCCGTCCATCAACTGTGTGTCTTTTGCTTTCTCGCCCTAAGTGCGCTCGGGTATGCCCAGACGTGGGTCCCGGGCTCACTGTGCCACTGGATTCAAGCTATCCTGGCTGATGAGGGGTGAAACCCCGAAACCGGTCCTAGGATGCTTGTTTCCGGTCCAGGGAGGACCTGGCTTGGCAGCTCGGGCTGGACTGTTCCCATGAAGCACAGGGTCAAGACTGATTTGCATATGGCCAGGTCTAAACTGGGGTGGCATGGTGTTGGACTTGGCCCTTTTTGGCAGGTTCACC
>CAWUFW010032037.1:0-14538 GCA_963921515.1 Calotriton arnoldi | reverse complement strand
GTTACGTATTGCTGCAGCACAGCGGCGATGACGCAGCGCCACATGCGCACAACCAGCCCAACCATAACGCCATGTATGCGTCGTACACAAACAACACAGTGGGACAACTAAGCACCACACCAGCTACACCTAGAACGTACATGACACGTGACAGGCCTGCCAGTCATGACTCCAACCCGAATTCACGGACAACACCCAACGTCACACAACCGACGCCACATGTCAGTGAAGTCACCAATATCAGGGACACACCAGCAGACAAACATGGTGGTTGACACAGCGGCGGCAAAACCACCCAGAGAAACATGGGCCCTGCCGGGAAGAGGTACGCCAGTACCACACAGAAACACCCACACCACCCTGCACCCATGAACCAGACATACAAAACGGAACACCAAAGAGCCCGTATTCCATGTGGAACAGGTAATCGGGAATGACACCCACACACAAGGCCCAACGCATAGTGGAAACACAGCCTGCCGCCTACACACGGGAGAGCAGACAGACTGAATGACCTTCCATTCCAACTCGGAACCACAACCCACTCAAATAAGCTTGAGAATACAGCCATTGTCCCAAAAAGACCAACACAGGTGCATGCAGAGGAAACCGACCACTGGGCAGATAGCGCATATCACCTAAGAACATACCGTAACGGGAAAGAAAAAAATATAAACTCCCCCCATGCCGCCCTGATGTGTTATCTGGAAGGAGTCACACAACCACTGACCTTTGAACATCTAGAGCAGTTAATGTGGGATGAGGGCCCGTGTCCTCCGCACAAGCTAAAGAACACAAGTCCTGCCCTCACGACCATCACAGACCTCACAGCAACCCCTGGAGCTTGCACAACACTGCAGACTGCACACAGCCGGAGCACGCCACCACATCGCCCGCAGCAAAAATGGCACCCACAACACACCTACCCAACTACGCTGAAACAGGTCAAGCTGTACAAACACAACCTGATACAGCTAATGGGATGCGAACCCCTATCCCTGAACGTAAGCTACCGACTTACCGCATCGCATTGTTCAGCTGCGTCATACCCGTCTTCTACTGTCGGAGGTGTCCCTTCCACCATCCTGTGGAGTTGTGCCTCCAACCTGGTACATGTCCAAGGGCGGACCTGCTACCACTATTCCACCCTCTGACGCACACGACAGGGTCTGTCTGGCTTCTCCAGGCAAAGTATGGCGTATGTGGCGAACATCGGACCCACACTGCAATGGGACCACTGTGCCTACACGACTTGATCATGGATCACAGCTACATCGACGTCACCCAGCATGCCCCATCATGCTCCTTACAAGGGACAACTTACCAACAACACCGCGGACAGCCACCATCCGCTACATTGGCTGGCAAACATGTATACCACCAATGAAATGGAAGCCCTGCAGGAAGCCATCGCATACCTGTCAACCTGTCAAATTGGGGACCCCACCATCCTCAATTTGAGCCATGATGTCCCACACTGCACTTTATGCTTAGCTCCCGCACGACCTGGCCAGTAACCACCACAACAGCCACTAAACGACCTGCAACTGATACCACACCATCAACGCGACTGCTATGACATCGGATGTCCGACATACCTGTTCCCCATCACATCCAGGAACCTGCATGCATCGGGAGGCAGTGGCATGGGATGTGCATCAGACCCACATGGACAGAACTGGCACTTGCACAACTATGCCATGACATGGATCCTGCGCCATGACACATGCACCGCACAGTGGGAGTGTGAATCATCGCTGGAGGCAAGAGAGCTGCACCCCTTCTCCCTCCTGAAATCCCTGCAGGACCTTGCATGGATCGCAAGTGCATACAACACCACCATCACTCCCAGTGACTGTGACATGTCCAGTGATCCACCATATGGCAACAACAAGTGGGACGCGCGCCATCGTAAGCCTGCCTGATGTCAACTCCACACGCACGCGTTGCAAGAGTGGGTCAGCCGAGCAGCACACCTGTCACAGGAACTGAGAGATCAGCCCATGATGCCAAGCTGCCCGGTAGCTAGTTAAATGCATACTGCTCAGGCCAGGTCCAGCACCGCAGCTTATTTCCAAACAACATTAGCACAGCAATCCAAGCAGATGTGGACTGGCTCACATCTCCACATGCAACAGCTAATCAAAGGCTACTCCCACACTTTAAATGGTGTGTGTAATCATGGCCATGGTCCTCCAGCATGCAGGACGCTGCTGGTAGTGGGTCCAATTATAATGCACCACAGAGGACATAAGTCACAATACATGGTTTGAAGAAAGAAACTGTTCCCCATGATTCCTTCAAAGTGCTACTTAATGTGGAGATGACGAGAGGTAGATGGCGACAGGCAGTCGTGACATGACTACATAGTCCAATGTCATTGGATGCTTGAACTAAATGAGTAGTACATCAGGAAGACACACATGTGTCGTGTGAGTGAGTGATGCTTCGCTCAGGTGGGTGGTGGATGGGCAGATGCGGCATGCAAAGTTGAAACACGCTGGGGGGTTTGAGGGTTCTGAACCGCATGCCATTACCGGCTCCTGGGTACGTTAGTTGCCACCCGTCGGGGGATGGAACACGCAGGAAAATAGCAGCCGGGCATACCAACAACATCGCGGTATCAGGCTTACACGCCAGCCCACTCCTCTGTGCCGCTGGGATCTGCCAGCGCCCAGGCTTCGCGACAAGTACACACAGCCCTGTTTGACCAGGCGGTCTCCCAACACAGTCAATCAAAGCGATGCAATCCAGTGTCGACAGCAGTGAGCATGGGCGGGGGAGAGGACTCGGCGCGCTCCTCCGGGACACATCACGCAGCAAAACATCCTCAATGTGTGAGTACGGCTCAAGTCATACAGGAATGGGGGGATGAAGCATCACGAGCAGGTGACACACGCCGGGAAGGTGGCCTGCAGACTATCCACCCATTGCCTACATCTCCACACACACGTCACAGGCCACTGGCAAACAGAGAAGCCAGCGCGTGCGCAAGCACCTCCCAGCCCGCCCAGTGAGGAAAAGAGTGAATGTGTGTGGGTCCATCAGCCCCTAGGAGGATTTGGCAAGGGCCACAGGGCAGCCACAGCCTGTGGTAATGAGTGTGTATCCGGATCATGGAGATCATGTTGGTGCAGACATATTCATGTTGCCCGGGGTCTCTGGAATGGGGGCACTGACGCAGGACGGCGTCCGCCACACATCAGCCAGACAGACCACTGTCTGAACTGGACCCACACACACCTTGGCCTCTCCGGGCGAGCCTGGGGCTGCATCAGCATGCGCCAGCCCCACAGGTGCAAAATGCAGGCTGGGGCTTAGAGGCCATGAGGACAGGGACAAAGACACTGTAAGCATTGCTGCCAGTGAGCGTTCAAGAATGACCTGATGTGGACAGGAAAAGACGTGGCTCAGGTGTACTGCAACCAGTCGCTTAACCGATCACCTCCCATGTCCCAGGCTGTAAGCTCATGACTCTAGCCCCGCCACCACCACATTAAAAAAATAGCACCAGCACAACATCATCTACATTCGAAGCACTGACTGGGGGTGAGCAAAACTATTGACACACTTGCTGTGGGAGGCCACCTACTTTGCATGGGGCTCTCCAGATCCAAGTCACCCATGTGTGTGCGGATGACCGCAATGACGGCAGAAGTGAGGGGGAGAGAGCTGTCCGCCCACGCCAGATGGTGATTAGCTCCACAGACCCAGCAGCTAGTGCAGTAGCTTCCACATAAAAGAAAGAGCTGTGTCTGTGCATGCACATTCAAATTGACAGCACATTTCCACCAATGTGTAGTCTGCCCCCACCTACAGTCCATCATCATGCGGACATAGAAAAAATAAACATAATACATCTGTGGAAACCACACTGTGACCAACACTGCGCAATAATCGACGTATTTCGCCTGTGCATGGCCCACCACGCAAAGTGGAGGCTCAAGCATCAGTGCCACCATCCCACACACACATCCTTCCTTTGATTTAGACATGGTGTGTCCAATAGTCAGTACTAGAGTTAGCTCTCATCTGTGAGTCCCTGGCAGAGACACATGTGAATCACTATGCTAGCAGCCTGGTGCTGTCACCTACTTGCATTGTGTGCAGTCACGTGTGGCCAGGCTGAAGGCAGACTGAGAGGCAGCATGGCCCAGCCATATCTACACGAGCAACAAAAGTGACACTGAGACTCGTGCACACTTGTAAGACGTTGGGCCTGCACCAGCTGGCCCGGGACGCCACCGCAGTGAACACGAGGGTGCAACCGCGGAAATATCGTGAGTTGGCCGAATGGCCTGGCCCATGTTGGTGACAGTCCGCTGATGCCATGTGCACCACGATAGTGAGTGATGTGCGCAACACCTGTAGTGGCCACATGTGCGGTGGGTGCAGGGTGCACAGGGGCCGGACGGGGCCACAACATGCCTGTAGGATAGCAGTGGACGGCTAGTGGCCGGCCCTCACAAGTCTGTTAGCACACATCATCTGCACATTGGCATGGGTGCATAGGCATGATATGCACACGCATGTTGTCTTCCCTCAATATGCACATCTGCCATCATACACATGGTTACGTGGTCATGGATGCATTGTGCCACACAGCCGGTTGGCATGGCTGGTCAAATGTGGCACACCTGACAATGCTTCTGGAGGTGTGATCCGTACAGTGCTGTACATAGGGTGCAGTGCTGACACCTACTACTGTCTCATATCCCCTCGTGCCACAGGTCCCACTTGTTTTGGCCGCTCAGCCTGTGCCCACATCGTCGCCGTCGTGTGCCATACTCATCCAGCCGTCGGAAGCAGTTCCATGCTCAGCAGACATTCATGTTGCCGTGGCGTTGCCGCTTGACGGATATGCAGTCAGTCCCCATCAGCACGCCCGCAAGTCATTGGGGCCTAGATCCCCATGTGCATGCACATGGCAGTGGTTTGTATCACTAGCCATTGCCATTGTTGGGAGACCTGTGTAAGTGTATTGTGGCCGTGCCGTCCCAGCTTGACAGCTGGGCTGTGGCTCATGTGCTTGCTCAGTCATGTCAGTGATGTGTATGCGAAATTGCTATGTGTCGTGTTGCTTTGACATGTGTCCTCTGCCATTGTCCCTAGGCGGAGACCGAACATTGACCGCCCATACCAATTGCTGGCGGACATGGACGATACAGAGGTTATTAGGAAGTTTCGGCTGGACAGGCCAACCCTGCATCGACTGTGTGCCATGTTAGAACCCCATCTCCGTCCCCGCAGGGTGTATCCGACTGCTGTCACCCCCACGGCTAAGGTGATGGCCGCCATGCATTTCTTCGCCACTGGGTCATTCCAGCACACAGTGGGCATTGGAGGAGGGATGTCCCAGCCCATGTTCAGCAAGGTGCTGAGGGATGTACTGGCAGCCATGATGCTGTACCGAAACAGGTACATCCGCTTCCCCAGGGCTCGTGAATTGGCGGCAGTGAAGGGTGCATTCTATGCCCTTGGCAGAATCCCACACGTCGTTGGAGCCATTGACTGCACACATGTCGGCCTTGTTCCACCACAGGCCACTGAGCACCTGTACCGAGAACAGGAAGCACACGCACTCCCTGAATGTGCAAGTGGTGTGCCTTGCGGACATGGTGATCACCCACGTGTGTGCCAAGTTCCCAGGCTCGGCCCATGACGCACACATAATGCGCAACAGCATCTTGCCACGACTGATGTCCAATATGCAACAGGATCGTGCCTGTATTGTCGGTGAGTATGTGGAGTGGTGTAGCGTGCTGGTTGTGCGATGCTGTCCCCTGTCCAGTTGGAATTGCAACGGTTCTCTGTGTCCCTCACACCCAGGTGACTCTGCGTACCCCGAATGGGGCATGGCTGCTCAGTCCATTGAGGAATCCTCGCACCCCAGCAGACGATCGCTACAATGAGGCACATGGGAGGACCAGACGTGTGGTCGAGCGTACCTTTGGCCTCCTCAAGTCCAGGTTCAGGTGCCTGGACCGCACCGGGGGTGCGCTGGCGTACTCCCCACAGAAGGTGTGCCGGATAGTGGTGGCGTGCTGCATGCTGCACAATCTGGCCATTCGGAAGCAGATCCCCTCATCGTGGATGACGGAGATCAACCAGGGCCCCAGCCCGCAGACCAGGACAGCTCGAGTGAGGAGGACAGCGGAGAGGAGGAAGCTGGTAATGTGCGGCAGCAGCTCATCGCCCGCTACTTCACTTGACGGTGAGTGTCCATGTACGACGGCTGATGTGGCTGTATCTGTGCAGGTGTGTGTGTGCTGTGTCAGGGTGGCCGTTTGTTCACTGCGTGCTGTGTGTCAACGCTCCATGGCCAGGGTAGTATGCCACTGTTGGTGGCTGTGGCATTGTGCCCTATTGCTCTGTGCGATGTGTGTACATTGCTTGTAGTTGTTGACATGTACTGTGTGATGGGTGTGTGACACACTCATTGAATGTGCTCCTGTTCTGTCTCCCACCCCTAGGTCCCTACAGGCCCTCCGGATTCAATTGCCATGCCACGCATCAGGTGCCTTTCCGCCCAAGGTGGCCGTTGTATTCCGTACAAATAAAACACAGGGCACAAACAGCAGTTAGTGTAAAAGGTGCATTTATTACAAACTGTGACATGTGATTGTGTGTAAGGTGATGACAAAAGTGGTGCGTGCAGTGACAATGAGCTGTCGGTCATGGCTGCGTGATGCTCAGGGTGTACCCACTGGTTCTATGTCCATAGTCCAACACACACATGCCATCCAGATGGCTGTGTGGAGTGGGATCGTAGTCCAAGTCAATGCAGTGGCTGGTCAAGGAAGGCTGGCGGAAGGCTGGCTGGCTGCCTCACTTGCGTTTGGAGCGTGCGAAGTCCTCCCGGGAGATCTGTTTCCACTTCGGACGGCCCCTTCCACGTTTGCGAGGGGGTGCCTGCTGGCGACATGCTGGTGGTTGAGGTGTGCTCACTGGCTGTGGACGCAGGGGAACTGGACACTGCTGCTCCACCCTGCGCCCCGGCAGGTGGTGGCGGAGGGGAGCTGCTGTCCCTGGCTGTGACCTCACCGCCACCACCAGCTGGCCCATGAGGTCCACGATGTTGGCCCATACGGGCGTCCATGGACCTCAGCACCCCCAGCACCTCACACGTGTCTGAAGCAGACCTGGACCCATTGTCCTTGGGCCTCTTCATAGGCCCCAAGGACTCTGGCCATTTGAGGCAGGGCATGGCTCCCAGGAGGCTGGCGTTTCCTGACCCTGCTCCTCCTACCAGTCCTGCTGCCACCGGCCTGCCCACTAGCCACATTGCTCACCACGGTCCTCGCTGTGGCTCCCAGGGTGGATCCAGTCGGGCCGGGCCACCACCTGCGCTGGGGCTGGTGCCAGCGAAGACGTGGTGGTGGTGGCGGCGGTGGTGGTCGGTGCGGCGATGGTGGCGGTTGCGGCAGTGGTAGTGGCCACAATGACCGTGGGTGTGGCCGCAACGACAGTGGCAGCAGGGGGCTGGGAATGTTCAGCAGCCCTGGATGATGGGTTGGTGGGTAGGAGGGGTCCTGGGGAGCGGCTGGGCCCTGCCACACCAGATGGGCCTGCTTGGTGGTCCGTGTCCGAAGAGGAGGACAGATCCTCCAGATCCGTGTGTCCTCGTTGGGGGCTTGTAGGCTGGCTGTGCTGGCTGCTGGCTCCATCCCCAGCATCCAGCAGTTCGTCACCTGTGGAGAGAATGAGATTTGTTATTGTGTTGCACCTGGCGAAGTATGTATTTGTCGTCTGACATTAACAGTTCGTGCAATCTCGCATACATGGGTTTCCCGGAGGCGTGTGTGTGGCTGTAGCATCTGTAGTTGTGTGTGCTTGGCAATGGGACTGTGTGCTGTGCACATGTGGCATGGGACGGATTGGCCATGCCGATGGGTGTGTTGCTGTGCCCCTACTTATTGTGACTCTGGTGTATGCGGGCTCCTGGCCCATCCTGGGTCTGGTTTGTACTTTGCTTTTGGGGTTCAAATGGAACGCTTAGGAACGCATATGGCAACATGGGGGCCATGCCCCAGATTCGCATTTGGGAGGGAATATGCTTTGGGGTTCAAATGGAACGCTTAGGAACGCATATGGCAACATGGGGGCCATGCCCCAGATTCGCATTTGGGAGGGAATATGCTTTTGGGGTTCAAATGGAACGCTTAGGAACGCATATGGCAACATGGGGGCCATGCCCCAGATTCGCATTTGGGAGGGGATATGCTTTTGGGGTTCAAATGGAACGCTTAGGAACGCATATGGCAACATGGGGGCCATGCCCCAGATTCGCATTTGGGAGGGGATATGCTTTGGGGTTCAAATGGAACGCTTAGGAACGCATATGGCAACATGGGGCCATGTCCCAGATTCGCATTTGGGAGGGAATATGCTTTGGGGTACATGCTGTGAGCCATGGGTGCCGAACGTGACATGTGTTGTGGCAGCATGACAGTGCATGGTTTGAGGTGTGTGCATGCTTGACATGGCCTGCATATTTGCTGTCTGTTGTGATTACTGGACATGGCATTGGACGCATCGTTATGAGTGAGTGATGGTTGTGTGCCAGCCAACGTATTGCAGTTGTCCCATCTCCTTGGTGTGCGTGCTGCCCTGTGCCATGTGCATCACTGCAGTGCTCGGGGGGTGTGGCCCATGTTGTGTGTTGTTGCTCACAGTGTGTCGTGCGCTTCATTGACTTCTGGCACATGGTTGGTCATGGGCATGTATCTCAGCGTGACTGCTGTATGTGTGGCAGCTGTGCGGATGACATGCCTTTCATGAGACTGGGGCTGACGGATGGGATGGATGGTATGTTGTATGTGCATGGTGTGTCTGTGTGTTTGATGGGTTCAGTGGTGTTCGTGTGCATTTATGTTGTTCCGCTCTGTTGCGTCTAGTGTTGTTTGTCTTACATAGGCGTAGTTGTGGGGTGTGTGGTTGACAGGCAGTAGGGGCTACATGGACAGGACTTCAATGGTGTTTCGGTTGTGTGTGATGAGTTGCACAGTGGCTGCCATGTGGTACTATATTCAGTGTGGCTTGTGCATGCAGACGTGGCTCCTTGGGTGTTGCTATGTCTGTGATGGGTCATGTGGGGTGTGAGTCTGTTGTTCATGTCCGTGTGCACATTGTTCACTTGTTCGTGACGGTGGGCGGTGCTGCGTGTTCGTCTGCTACGTGACATGTCCCATGTGTTGGTCGTGTTATGGTCCTCATGCCTCCAGTAATCCAGCCCTGTCCAGTTTCCCACCTGCAAGTTGTTCGTGCGTGCACTGTACTGGATGCCACATGGCTCTAAGCGGGGGTGCTCCATGTTGCAGGTCTGTGGGGGTGGGGGGTGTTGTGGGTCGTGGGGTGGCTGGACACCCACTGACACCGATTGCTGTGGACCGTGATGTCTGCCTTTCGGCTGTCGCTGTGCACTGCGGTGGCTGACACGTGGCTGTGGGGTGTGGGGGATGCTCCTCCTTGCTGTGCTGTGGGACTAGGGGCCTGGTGTGTGTTGTACTTGGGCTGTCCACCGTCCCACCCACTGCACTTTGTGTTCCTGCCACTTACCTGTTACTTGTCGGTTAGTGCAGCTGTGGCGGACACATGGGTGTGGTGGGTGCTCGTTGTGGCGCTTCTGGCATATTTGGGGACCTGTTGGTGGTTACGTGGCTGGCTGAGTGTACACATGTCCCCACGTATGTTACAGTTGTTCGGTTTGGGCTGTGTGTGGTGGTGTCTGTTGCATGTGTGTGTGATGTGTTGTGTATTGTGTGCTGGACATGGGGGTGTTTGTCCCTGGGAGCTGTGGCATGGTGGTAGTGCATGTGAGTACATAGCGGTGTGCTGGTATACATTAGTTTGTACTTACCAGCCTCCACTCCCCTGCTAATCCGGCGAGGATCTCCGGATGGATTATGACTCGCACCTTCTCCTCCCACGCTTTGAAGGTCTTGAAGAGCGCGGGATTCCCTCCGCCAGTGACGGCAGCCAGCTCTCTGTTTTTGCCCTCCTTCTTCTTGACCAGGCTCTTTACGTCATTCCAACGTTTGTTTATTTCTCCTCTGTTCCTGGGCAGGGTCCCGACTGCATTGACCTGGTCTACGATCCGGTTCCACATTCTGTTTCTGGTGGCTAGTGGTGTGTGCTGGACCATGTTCCCATAGATTTGTGGGTACACCTTGATGATCTCGTCGACCATGACCGTCAGCTCAATGGGCGTGTACTTGGGCATTCTTTGTGGTGCCATGGTGTTTGTGGTGCTGGTGCGGTGTGTGTTGTGTAATGTGCAGGGGGTTTGTGGTGCAGGTGTTTGGTGGTGGTGGTGGTGGTGGTGGTGGTTGTGATGTGTGCGTTTCTGTGGTGTGCTGCTGTCCTTGCTGTGTCACTGTGTCCTCTCCTCTCCTCTCTGGTTTGCAATGTAGCAAGGGGTTGTGGTCTGTGGGAGTGCTGCTTTTGTACTCACCTATGTGGGTGTGTCCTCATGGTCTGTTGTTTTCAGGTGTGTTGTGTCTGGGGTTCTGGCCTTTGTATTTTTTGTTTGTCCGGGGGGTGTTTTCGGGATGTGTACTGTGCTTGTGTATTTGTGCGTGCCTTGCTGTGTGGACTTGTTGGCCATGTTGTGTGCTATTGGTTTTGTGTGCGGATGGTTTCTGTGCAGGTACGTGGGCGCCATGGCTTCTGCCGTGTCGATTCTCATCGGCGTTGTTTGCGCTGGCGGGCGGTATATTTGTGGTTTTTCCGCGCTCTATGGCGGTGCAATCGTAATTTCACGTGCGGTGTGTCGGCCGTGAGGGCGGGCGGTTTTGTGTTGTCGTGCGTGTTTCCGTCCGTGGCGGGCGGTTTGACTCCGACTCGGACGTTGGCGGGCGGTATTTTGTGTGATTTTTCCGCCGATGGCGGTTTTCGGTTTGTGTAATCGTAATGGCGTGGTCGGTGTTCAGGCGGTGTGTGCGGGCGGATTTTTGCCGCTTCCATGCCTGGCGGATTTATTTACGCCGGGTATCGTAATGGGCCCCTTACTATTTATATTTATAAATTACTTTATTTCTTCTAATTATTTGCAATATTTTTAAATTTCTACTTAATAAATATTTTTGAAATATTATTTAAATAACACTTCCCACCCTTATCCCCTAATAACGAAACATCCTCCTAAAACAAAACATATATTTTAACTTTTTAATATAAATTTCGTTATTAAATTATTTTCTAATTTCAAAAATTTTAAATTCATATCTAAATTTACACTGATATCTTTAAAATACTTACACACCTTATCTCCTAATAACCCAACATCACACTACTAAAACAATAAATATATTTTAATTTTTTATATAAATTTCGTTTTTTAAAATAATTTCGAATTTCTAAAATTTTTAAATTAATATCTAAATTTATACTGATATTTTTAAAATACTTCCCACCCTTATCCCCTAATAACCCAACATCCCGCTCCTAAAAGAAAACATATATTTTACATATTTAATATACATTTCATTTTTTAAATTAATTTCGAATTTCTAATAATTTTAAATTAATATCTAAATTTACACTAATATTTTTAAATACTTCCCACCCTTATACCCTAATAACCCAACATCCCACTACTAAATGAAATAAATATATTTTAGATTTTTAATATAAATTTCGTTTTGTAAATTAATTTCGAATTTCTAAAAATTTCAATTTAAATATAAATTTACACTAATATTTTTAATTTACTCCCACCCTTATCCCCTAATAACCCAACATCCCGCTCCTAAAAAAAAATATATATTACACTTTTAATATAAATTTCTTTTTTGAAATTATTTTCTAATTTCTAAAAATTTAAAATTAATATCTAAGGGGCCCATTACGATACCCGGCGTAAAAATCCGCCAGGCATGGAAGCGGCAAAAATCCGCCCGCACACACCGTCTGAACACCGACCACGCCATTACGATTACACAAACCGAAAACCGCCATCGGCGGAAAAATCACACAAGATACCGCCCGCCATCGTCCGAGTCGGAGTCAAACCGCCCGCCACGGACGGAAACACGCACGACAACACAAAACCGCCCGCCCTCACGGCCGACACACCGCACGTGAGATTACGATCGCACCGCCATGAGCGCGGGAAAACTACAAATATACCGCCCGCCAGCGCAAACAACGCCGATGAGAATCGACACGGCAGAAGCCATGGCGCCCACGTCCCTGCACAGAAACCATCCGCTGACAAAAACAATCGCACACAACATGGCCAACAAGTCCACACAGCAAGGCACGCACAAATACACAAGCACAGTACACATCCCGAAAACACCCCCTGGACAAACAAAAACTACAAAGGCCAGAACCCCAGACACAACACACCTGAAAACAACAGACCATGAGGACACACCCACATAGGTAAGTACAAAAGCAGCACTCCCACAGACCACAACCCCTTGCAACATTGCAAACTAGAGAGGAGAGGAGAGGACACAGTGACACAGCAAGGACAGCAGCACACCACAGAAACGCACACATCACAACCACCACCACCACCACCACCACCAAACACCGGCACCACAAACCCCTGCACATTACACAACACACACCGCACCAGCACCACAAACACCATGGCACCACAAAGAATGCCCAAGTTCACGCCCATTGAGCTGACGGTCATGGTCGACGAGATCATCAAGGTGCACCCACAAATCTATGGGAACCTGGTCCAGCACACACCACTAGCCACCAGAAACAGAATGTGGAACCGGATCGTAGACCAGGTCAATGCAGTCGGGACCCTGCCCAGGAACAGAGTCGAAATAAACAAACGGTGGAATGACGTCAAGAGCCTGGTCAAGAAGAAGGAGACCAAGAACAGAGAGCTGGCAGCCGTCACTGGCGGAGGGAATCCCGCGCTCTTCAAGACCTTCAAAGCGTGGGAGGAGAAGGTGCGAGTCATCATACATCCCGAGATCCTCGCCGGATTAGCAGGGGGAGTGGAGGCTGGTAAGTACAAACTAATGTATACCAGCACACCGCTATGTACTCACATGCACTACCACCATGCCACAGCTCCCAGGGACAAACACCCCCATATCCAGCACACAATACACAACACATCACACACACATGCAACAGACACCACCACACACAGCCCAAACAGAACAACTGTAAGATGCGTGGGGACATGTGTACACTCAGCCAGCCACGTAACCACCAACAGGTCCCCAAATATGCCAGAAGCGCCACAACGAGCACCCACCACACCCATGTGTCCGCCACAGCTGCACTAACCGACAAGTAACAGGTAAGTGGCAGGAACACAAAGTGCAGTGGGTGGGAGGGTGGACAGCCCAAGTACAACACACACCAGGCCCCTAGTCCCACAGCACAGCAAGGAGGAGCATCCCCCACACCCCACAGCCACGTGTCAGCCACCGCAGTGCACAACGACAGCCGAAAGGTAGACATCACGGTCCACAGCAATCGGTGTCAGTGGGTGTCCAGCCACCACCACGACCCACAACACCCCCCCACCCCCACAGACCTGCAACATGGAGCACCCCCGCTTAGAACCATGTGGCATCCAGTACAGTGCACGCCCGAACAACCTGCAGGTGGGAAACTGGACAGGGCTGGATTACTGGAGGCATGAGGACCGTAACACGACCAACACATGGGACATGTCACGTAGCAGACGAACACGCAGCACCGCCCACCGTCACGAACAAGTGAACAATGTGCACACGGACATGAACCACAGACTCACACCCCACATGACCCATCACAGACACAGCAACACCCAAGGAGCCACGTCTGCATGCACAAGCCACACTGAATATAGTACCACACGGCAGCCACTGTGCAACTCATCACACACAACCGAAACACCATTGAAGTCCTGTCCATGTAGCCCCTACTGCCTGTCAACCACACACCCCACAACTACGCCTATGTAAGACAAACAACACTAGACGCAACAGAGCGGAACAACATAAATGCACACGAACACCACTGAACCCATCAAACACACAGACACACCATGCACATACAACATACCATCCATCCCATCCGTCAGCCCCAGTCTCATGAAAGGCATGTCATCCGCACAGCTGCCACACATACAGCAGTCACGCTAAGATACATGCCCATGACCAACCATGTGCCAGAAGTCAATGAAGCGCACGCCACACTGTGAGCAACAACACACAACATGGGCCACACCCCCACGAGCACTGCAGTGATGCACATGGCACAGGGCAGCACGCACACCAAGGAGATGGGACAACTGCAATACGTTGGCTGGCACACAACCATCACTCACTCATAACGATGCGTCCAATGCCATGTCCAGTAATCACAACAGACAGCAAATATGCAGGCCATGTCAGGCATGCACACACCTCAGACCATGCACTGTCATGCTGCCACAACACATGTCACGTTCGGCACCCATGGCTCACAGCATGTACCCCAAAAGCATATTCCCTCCCAAATGCGAATCTGGGGCATGGCCCCCATGTTGCCATATGCGTTCCTAAGCGTTCCATTTGAACCCCAAAAGCA
>CAWUFW010032036.1:0-14539 GCA_963921515.1 Calotriton arnoldi | reverse complement strand
TGGGAGTATGCTAGTTGTGTCATGCATTACCAGTCTTATGAGTAGGGGTGGTTGTAGTGACAGGCATCCAGCCCCCTATGGGTGGGGATGGCAGTAGTGACAGGCATCCAGCCCCCCATTAGTGGGGATGGTAGTAGTGGTAGGCATCCATCCCCCTATGGGTGGGGATGGCAGTAGTGACAGGCATCCAGCCCCCCATGAGTGGGGATGGTAGTAGTGGTAGGCATCCATCCCCCTATGGGTGGGGGTGGCAGTAGTGGCAGGCATCCAGCCCCCCCTGAGTAGGGGTGGTGTTAGTGGTAGGCATCCATCCCCCTATGGGTGGGGATGGCAGTAGTGGCAGGCATCCAGCCCCCCTGAGTAGGGGTGGTGTTAGTGGTAGGCATCCATCCCCCTATGGGTGGGGATGGCAGTAGTGGCAGGCATCCAGCCCCCCCTGAGTAGGGGTGGTGTTAGTGGTAGGCATCCATCCCGCTATGGGTGGGGATGGCAGTAGTGACAGGCATCCAACCCCCTATGAGTGGGGATGGTAGTAGTGGCAGGCATCCAGCCCCCCATGAGTGGGGATGGTAGTAGTGACAGCCATCCAGCCCCCTATGGGTGGGGATGGCAGTAGTGACAGGCATCCAGCCCCCCATGAGTGGGGATGGTAGTAGGAGCAGGCATCCATCCCCCCATGAGTGGGGATGGTAGTAGTGGTAGGCATCCAGCCCCCCATGAGTGGGGATGGTAGTAGTGGTAGGCATCCAGCCCCCCATGAGTGGGGATGGTAGTAGTGGCAGGCATCCATCCCCACATGAGTGGGGATGGTAGTAGTGGTAGGCATCCAACCCACCCTGAGTAGGGGTGGTGTTAGTGGCAGGCATCCATCCCCCTATGAGTGGGGATGGTATTAGTGGTAGGCATCCATCCCCCTATGGGTGTGTATGGCATTGGTGATAGCCATCCCGCCCCTATGGTTCTGCTGGTGCTGGTGTACGTCATTTGTGCATCCCTATGTGTGTGTGACATATTTCGGGTACGTGTCGTTTGTTTGTGTTCTGGGTGTTTGACTTACCGTCTGCGCCGTACGCATCCGTACCGGTCCCGGTAATAGATGTAGAGTATTGGTAGGACCTGCGCGATGGGATTCATGGTTTGGTCGTCTTGTTCGGGTTTCTCGTGGCTTCGACTCGTACTCGTCGCTGGCTTGTTCGTCTCGTCGCCGTGGATCGTCTTGGATCGCGAATCGGATCTTATGTACAGCTCTCCCGGATGCTCAAACGTGCCGGACGTAGCGACGAGTTCGGCGCGTATGGAAGACGCATCGTACTAGTCCGGCCGGAAGGTGCTGTGTATTTGGTTCCGTGCGACTCGATTCAGCGTTTACGGATCCGGCTCGGGCGGGGAACAGGAGCTGGAATGGGTAAGTACGGCTCGCTCGGAATCTGGGCTGTTATGCGCATCGTACTTGTTCGTTCGGTAGAGTGTTCGAGTCGGTCGGAAAACACGCTTTCGGCTGGTATTTTTTCCAGACGAATACTGTTAGATGCGCTTCCGACCGACATCGGAATCGACCCCTAAGTCTCCTTGAACTGAACTTTATGGCTGAGCTGAGTTTTGTAATTGCATTGCCACTAAACAGACTTAGTCAATTTATCTTGGATGTGATCATTAGTGAGTTTAAACTGCACATTTATTAGATACATTTAAATAGACGTTGTAGGGAAGAGAGAAGAGTGCCTAGGCCTGAGTCTGCTGAAGGCGTAAGGTTGTCATTTAGAACAGGGAGTAGAGCTAAGGAAGTCTACCGAACATCTTTGTACATACTCTTGCTGCACAACACTTGAACTTTGTTTTGCTGTTTTGCACAGATAGAAACTGACAGAAAGGACTCTGCTGCCGCTACTTACCACCCAACGGTCTGAGTTTTAGAGAAGCTATGGAACCTACTAACAGATGTTGCAAAGAAATTTTTTGATTCAGTAGTAGATAGGAGAAGAAATATGATGGCTAGAGCAGCAAATCATACAAATACACCAACACGAGCCAAAGAAGAGCTTGAGCATAAGGTAGCTGGGAACATAGCTGCATTAGCATTAGATTGGCAACATTATAGGAAATTATGTGTATATAATAGTAAATCTTATTTAGATTTTTTTGTAGACAGGAGTGAATGTGATAACAATTTTGAAACCCGTGGAAATTGGGGACTATATTTAGATGGAGAAGATCCTGATATACCTGCAGTTTACTATATCTGTGGCAAAAATGCTTGTTACAGATTACCCAGTAGACAGTATTGAATATTTTGTATGGGGATAGTTGTTCCAAAAATCTACTGTTCCCTACAGGGGAAGAACATGTTAGAACTAAAAGGGGTGCCAGTGCTAGTGAGATTGTGGGAGACTTCTTTGGTGTCATGATTCCATCTGCAGGAGTGACCCTAATAGTGCATAAGATTAGGAAGCTTTCCACTATGGTCGATAAGTTGTCTACTAATACGGCTGGAGCATTTTAGTTCTAGATACTGAGATGGTAGCTATTAGATCCATGGTTTTGCAGAACAGACTTGCATTAGATGTCCTTCTCGCAAAGGAGGGCGAAGACTGCAGGATGTTAAAGGTTCAGCAATGCTGTACTTACATTCCTGATAAGATCAATGATTTGAAGAAATATATTAAGAACATTACTGACCTGAAATATTTTGGGAAAGAGTTGGAAGCAACAGGTGCATGGGACGCAATGGGGAAAGGATTTACTGCTGTAGGCAGATGGTTTGTAATCCTAGAAAGTGGAATTGTTGGATGTATCTTGAGACCCTTGGTGATAATTACTCTTTGTGGATTGTTCCTGTTTGTAATTCATAAGGGATACCAATGTGCACAGGTTAAGAGAGGAGTAAAGAGAAAGAGAGCAGACATAGAACTAGAGATACAGACAAAACAAATACTATCATGACATGAAGTATGTGGAGGAATCCAGATGAAAGATAATGAAAACCACTAGATTATAATTAGTCAATATGATAAGAGATCTATATCTTGATGTGATGGCTTGATTTACCATCAGAGGGGAGCTTGGAGTAGCGTAATTTTGGCTCCACCCTTCACAAATACGCAATATATACATGCACTTAGCATCATATACTCTGTGTGTTCTAATGTTACTAATGTAAAGTGTTGCACTTGAATTCAGAACTGAAGTGCATTCACTGTAGAACTAGAGATTTATATACTAAGGGCCTCATTTATGAGACTTTGACATAGGGCAGCGCAGCATGTCATCTTGCTGTGCTGCCCTACATCAAAACGAAAGGGCAGGAATGCACCGTATTTATGCAATACGGTCCATTCCTGTCCTTTCTCCCTGCGCTGGTACCATTTCAGCAGCCTAGCGTCTACATAGGCACCCTTGAACCATGGTTCAAGGGTGTCTCTTTTGCATGTGGGATTGTTTATGTGCAGGAAGGGCACTTTCCTGCAAAAAAAATAAAGCCTAAGAGGCAGTTGTCTCTTTCTGTGCGTGCTGCAGAATGATTGTGTAAATCTGGGTCACTGTCAAAGTCCATGGGACTTGCATGGGAAAACCCACTGCAATGCCCATCGAACGCCTACCAAGCGCAGAGAAAAGCGACGCAGCGATTGCAGTGCATCGCCTTAATCAAGATTTATGAGGCCACTCAAAGCCATGCAAGGTGGCTTTCCGTGACTTCATAAATCAAATTCAGAGCTCTGCGTCACGCATGTACTACTTTACAATGCGATGCAGGGCTCTCGTAAATAAGCCCATATGTGTGCCTTAACCTTATTAAAATAAAATGTACTCTTTAGGTGATTAGACTATTAAAATGTATTTACTGTAGAAACAAGAAAGATTTATGTAATGTGTGCACTAATGTTTCTATATTAGCATCTATAATGTAGTTCTTATTCACATTTACAATTATGTATTTCATAATATTTGTATTCAGTAGAGCTATAGATCGTTAAGATTCACTGGCTATTGAATTTCAATATCAGTGTGGTTTCGGACATCATCATAGTCCTGGTGATTTCTCCTGTTTCTAGGAAATAATTAAATACTTGTGCCAGAGGTTCTTCGGGGTTTATAATTTGTAAATTGTTTGATAACTCCTAACACCATGAACGATATTATGAGTTCCTCTAGAATTTCTAGAAAATCAAGGGGTATTTCTGGGAAGGTCCTCCCTGAACCAGAACATAAGCAACCCAGAAAAAGTTATCTCTGAACCTTTTGTATTTGTTAAATTGTGTTGCATTTCTCTCTTATTTTTAACAAACACCCTGTCTGCTTTTTTCAAATCTCTCATAATTTATCTGCTTAGTTCAAAGCTTTTTATCTGCTGCTTCGTGTGGTAGGATTTGCTCAAAATCCCCTCTGGTATTTTATTGTTCTTTGTCAGCCGCGGTCTGTGCAGGTAACAGCGGTGGGGCGGTGGGGCCGGGTAAGGGGGTTCTTGAGGGACGATGCCGAGGGAAAATTAATTATTTATTTAATTTTCCCTCTGCATCGTCCCTCGAAATCCCCCCTTACCCAGCCCCACCTCCCCACAGCAGTTACCTGCACGGACCGCGGCTGTTCTTTGTACGCCCTACGAAAGCATATGCGTTCACGGTCTGTTTTGAATTGCTTTACAGGCTGTTGTAGTTCTGTTTCTTTGCCTTATTTAAGCGGACAAATATGTTGTGAAATGTATAATCATTTCTTCCCTAACAGCTGCTTTCACATCACATCTGTTTGACTACGTGATATCTTCACCTTTATTTTCACAAAAAATGGTTCTATAAGGCTTCTCTGATAGGTTGTCTCAAGGTGAGGGTCTTTAAAAGAGATTTCATTCAGGCGCCACTATTTCAGGGGATTTTTTTTTTCTATTGATATATTATACATGATTGTCACAGGAGTGTGGTCCGATAGCAACTGGCTTCCTATCAAACTAGGTATAACTAGATTGAGTGCTGTGCATTGGATAAGAAGGAGGTCTACTCTTGATGAGGTTCTATCTATCTATGAATAGAAAGTAAAGTCTCACTCTCCTGGGTTTTGTGACCTCCATATATCGATCAGGTGTAGGCCACTCAAACCATTTACTACTGATGAGGTAGGGGTATTGATTCTATGGATAACCCTGACTGGTCTTCTGCATGACTTAAGCCTTACATTGATATCTACTCTCATAATCAGAATACTCTCTTTATTGATTGCGATTAGCGGGTATGGGTTCTTGAAAAATGGTTCTTTATTTGAATTTGGGTCACAGATACAAACCAAAGATGTTAGATTACCCACTAAATCCCCTTTAGATATCAAAATGTACCTTCTTTATATCTGTGTATGGATTTTATTGTAAATTTTATTAATTTTTATATGTGAAATTACCACTCCTTTACTGTTTATGGGGACTTTTGAGTACAATTGTAATCAGTATAGGGTTGAATGTAATCTGCGTATTTCCTTCATTAGTAAATCTGTCTCTTGCTGTAAGGCTACAGCATTTTCTTTTGAACCAAGCAATGTCAAGTGTGTTTAACAAGTTATGTGTCTAGGACAGCCTCTCATTTTCAAATCTTACTAACAGCTTTTACTGATGTAGTTCCAGCAAGTGCTGGAGTCTCAGTGTGTGACTCAGTTTCGTGCTTCTATAAAACTTTGTCTCTGCACTTGACTAATAAAATTTCGAAAATGAGGATAGCGATTTTACAAACTTGGGGATATGGTAGGTATAAAACATATAATTATATAAACCTAAAATTCTTGGCTACAGATGGTATGAGGAACGGCTACCAGAAAGCTATTCTCTGCATGTTAGATATAATAGTGTACCATTGAGTAATTTTCAAATCAAGTAATTGCTTCAATTGAACATTCAATGTTTGTTTCATTATGTAAAAGGTCATGCCTGCGTCATAGAGAAAAAAGTACAGTTCTAAGCAATTAGGGCACCTTATCTGCACTTCAAGACCTCAGGTTTTAAGAATCCAATAGTATTCAATTAACAAGGATATTCTGGAAGTTACAGTCTGCCGTCTTCAGAAGAAGTCTTTTGTATGTCTTTTTCTCTCAATTCTTCTTAAGCACCTTGTTTCTCTCATGCTTGATGCAGATCTCTGTTTCTGCCTTATTCCATTTTCAGTGCATTCTTCTGTTTTTCACAGTTAGCTTATTTGTCGTCGAAGGTCTGTTGCGAGAGTTCCTGCCAGGCTTTATGTTGAAAAAGGGTATTCTGCTCATGAGCTTGCTCTGCCCCAATGGATTCTAAGAGATCCACTCTGGATTCTATTTATTGTATATGATGATCCAACTGGGAAAAGGACTTTGCAATATCATGCCACAATGAGGTCATATATTTTTTTAATTCTTGAATAAGAAGCTATATATCACCTTTGGTCGATGGTGCTTGCATCTCTCCAGGGATGAGTGATAACTGTGTGATTTCTTCCAAGGGGTCTGAGATTGATGCTACAATAGAATGATCCAATTTTTGTGAGTAGAAGGCCTCTTTGATTGATGGGGTCTTTGATTCCTTGTTTTTGGTTGGCACCATTGTTGTCAATAGTTGATGACGGACCACCAATTACCAATTAGAAGCAGATCAACTTGAATTTTTCTGTTAGCTGTGGGGCTTCTCTCTTTCTGGGAAAAGTCAAGTTCCTATTTTTGTTTCCTTCTTTCATGAAGCAATTCTGATACAACTCCTTTGAGCAAATGAACTAATTGAGTAGGCAGTCTATATTTTGCCCTGATAAGGGCTTACAATCCAGTTATAGCATGGTTCCAGTGGCCCAGTGAGCACCGGACATAAGTCTGCACATACCTTTGCCACTTATGGCTGAACAGCAAACACACAAAAGGTGATGGGGGAATGCTTGCAATTTGTCTAACCGCTGGCAATAGCTTCCCTACCCATCTATCTTTTGCTCACCATGCCAACTCAGTTTAGACCCAGCCATATGCAAACCAGCCTTGACCCTGCTCCTCATGGGAACAGTCCAGCCATGGCCTGGTCCTCACCAAACTAGAACACAAGCAACCTTGGACCTTTTTTACTCTTTTGAGGGCTCATCAGCCAGGTATAGCTTTGTTCTACTGGCACAGTGAGCATGGACCCACGTCTCGACATATCCTTGCCACGTAGGGTGGTGCCGTAGGGTGGTGCATCAAGTACACAAAATGTGATGCGGAATGCTTGCAATTTGTCTAACCACTGGCAATTGTTTGGGATAGCATGCCAACCCATCATTCATTTTCTCACCATGCCATCTCAGTTTGGGCCCAGCTATATGCAAATCAGCCTTGACCCTGCTCTTCATGGAAACAGTTCAGCCCAAACTGCCAGGTTAGGTCTACACCAAAACAGAACACAAGCAACCTCGGACCGGTTTTACCCTGATAATGGCTCATGTATAACCTGGTTCTAGTGGCACAGTGAGCACAGGGCCCATGTCTGAGCATTCACTTGCCAGCTAGGGTGGTACATCAAATACACAAAAGGTGATGGGGGAAAACCTGCTGTTGGGCTTAGCTCTTTCTGCAGCATAGTCCCCAAACATTTTTGCCTTCACCCTTTGTTTTTTTAACCCATTTTTGTTGTGGTTTAGGACACTATGCACTTTACCACTGCTAACCAGTCCTAAAGTGTTTGTGCTTTCGCCCTTAAACATGGTGAAATTGGCTTACACCCAATTGGCACATTTAATTTACTTTAAGTTCCTAAAAAAGGGGTACTACTTGTACCCAGGGCATGTAAATTAAATTCTACTAGTGGGCCTGCAGCACCTATTGTGCCACCCAGTTTATAAGCCCTTTAAACATGTCTCATGTCTGCTATTGCAGCGTGTGTGTGCAGTTTAAACTATTATTTTGACCTTGCTAAATAAACGCTTTGCTAGGCCTAAACCTTCCTTTTCAATGTACATAAGTCACCCCTAGATTAAGCTCTAAACAACCTCAAGGGCAGGGTGCAGTGAATTTAAAAAGTTGGACATATAATTTCAACTTTTACATGTCCTGGTAGTTAAAAGCTTGTTTTTTTACTACTCCAAGGCGTACCTCTCCCACAGGATAACAGTTTGTTCCCCTACTACATTTATTAAGTGATAAGATTCAATTGAGATCAAGTAGGAATGGTGAATTTGGTGTCTAAAGAATTGTAATTTAAAACCCTCTATAATAGTAAAGTTGGATTTTATGTCACAATTCAGAAAATGCCACTTTTAGAAAGTCACCATTTTCTTGTCCTAACCATTTGGTGCCTGCATCCTGTTTCCTGGGTCACATGACTAGGTGTAGCTGGCAGCTGGTCTTTGTGTATTGCTCCAAGACCATGAGACAATGGGGGAATAGGTATTGGCATGATGGGCCATCTCTGATTTGATGAGAGAGAGGAGCTGTCACCTACCACACCTGCACACCACAAAGCCTCTGTATGATCACACTCACAAAGGGTTTAACGCTAGTCTTGTGTGCCCCCTGATAAGCTGGGGCCAGGGCAATGAGGCAGGAAATTTCAAACACCTCTGGGGGTGGAAACCTCCAGGACATTCTCCTACTTCGAAGCTGGCACCATGTGTAATATTTGGACCCTCAGACCCAACCCTTCATTACACCTCTGGACCTGTGGAAGATTCAGAAAGACTGCTGTGCTGCTCTGCAAGAAGGACTGCTAGTCCGTTGCCCTGCTGCTCAATTGAGAAGGACTGGACCTGCATCTTGAACCCAGGACCACCAGTGTAACTCCAAGGTCTAGTTGACTGGCATCCTGATCAGACCCTCAGGGACAGAAAAGGCTCCAACCAACTTGAATACAGCACCTGTACTCTATCTGTTGTGGGTCTTGCCCCTAATTGGTGCCACCCCAGTCCTGAACCCTTGGAAGTGTGCTTGAGGGTACTCGGCCAGCCCAGCTGTGGTTCTGGGAGTAGAACCAAAACAACGAGATGCATCGCCTCACAGCCGTATCAAAATTCTCCCTGTGTGGTGCATCCCTGATGAAGGGTCGGACATCACAGCCCCTTAGCTTTCTTGAAAACGCCCTGCGCAACACATCCTTGATGCAGGGCTTCGCATTGCAGGTCTGCAGCTTCATCTGAACCTCGGCTGCACGATGCATTCTAAACACAGGATTTTGCATGGCATGCTCTTCATCGATGGCCTCCCCAATGATGACACAGGACTCCGCATCGCAACCCCTCAGCTTCCTCAGAACCACCGCTGTGCAGCACATCCTCAACACCGGATCTCGCAACACTCTTCAAGTAGGATTTAAGGTACTTTGTTCAGTGAGTCTAGGTCGGTCCCTGTATCCGGCCCACATTCCATCGCGGTTGGCCTGCTCTTATGAGTTTGTCCTAGTCCACCGTAACCAGGTAACCACAGTTGGTGCTTTGTGGTTTTAGGCACTATTTTCACTTAAATCTATAACATTGCAAACCTCCAGTTCTACTGATTCAATTTTTGTCATTTTTGTCTCAAATAATGTACTCAATTTTACTCAATTTTTCAAAATTGGCACAGGATTTTTCTTGTGTTGTGTTTTCACTTTATTTCTGTTTGAAGTGCTGCATAAATACTTTACGGTCACATAAGTGAGCCTATTGCATATAGAATCAAATGGTGGCATATTGAAGTAGTAAAAGCATATTATATTTGTACACATTTACTCCATTGATTCCAACAATAATTCATTGAATATTTTATGCAAGTATATAATCTATTTTCATAGATCACAACACAAAGCCGTACATTCATTAGAGTATAGAAACTGGCACAACTTTAGAATCCCTCAGTTCTCCTAGTGTTAATCAATTCCAGGAATCTGGAGAAGCGCAAACAATCTTCTTAACAAACAATGGATATTATAATACAAGGATCCATCAACTGAATTGTTAACATTCAAAATAATCAGATGGAACTTAAATACAAAATAAAGTATAACATATAGTATTAATAAAGATGCAATGTCGACGTTTCGGTCTCAAATGGCCATATAGGTCCGCAAGACCATCCTCAGGACTCAGCGTTGACAGAGGAATTACACCTGTAAATACTGACATACATTTTTTTTAATGACACACAACGCTAAAACTAAAAGTAGTCAAGAACAATACTACCAACTAATGTGTTCACCGCCTACAAACAATATAAGCACCACAGCAGTGAACACATTACTAAGTGAAAACCGCAGTGCTACGTTGCCTTCAAAATCATGTTAGAAAACCAAAGTGAAAAATCCCAAGTGAAAAAATCCAAGGTACTACATATCCTGTGTCCGAAAACAATCTTTCACAGATGTTACAAGGCATTATTGTACAGACAGAGCATTTTTGAGAATGGATTGTTGTTCAGACACGGGATATGTAGTACATTAGAATTTTTCAATGGAGGATAGGGATGAGGAGGATGATATGGAGGAGCAGGACCAGGGCCTAGATGCAGGTCCTGAAATGCAGCACACAGGGGAGGAGCATGTCTTGTCTCCTGAATTGGAACACCCTGTCAGAGTGCGAGGGTGTCTTCACAAGGCTTGTCCCAAGAGGAGCTGGTGGACATGAAGGCAGAGAGGGAGTTTCAGCTGCAGATGGCAAAGCTACAAATGGAGGAGAAATTGGTCTAGGGTGACTGGCTCATCAGTAGACTCTCAAGGAGCTGGAACTCAATGCAATGTAAGAAGATTCCAGCAGTTATGGTGGCAGAATACCCGCAGTGTCTGAAGGGTACAAGAAGGTCCACATACACAAAGATCTGGTGCCCAGCTAATAGACAAGTGGTTTTTGCCTATGAGGTGACCCTTAAGATGCACAGGGTCCCAGAAGAGTTTTGTGGTTATCAATCTGTAAACACATGCCTACAGTGGGGAGGGATACCTTGATTACATTGGAGATGGGGGACCAGAGGAAGTACATTCCAATGCAAATCATCCTTTGACATAAAGTGCATGAGGCCCAACTCCATCTTAGGTAGGCCCTGACTCCATTTTAGGCAAACCTATTCTTCATTTTCTCTATTTCTGTAGAATCTTTGTATTGTCTGCCAATGTCGATGATGCTGTCTGACCTTATCTTTCCAAGAACTGTGAAAGTGTGAAGTCATTCAGACAATGACAAGGATAAAACACCTGATGAAACATCGGCCTGGGACAAGTGTATTATAATCACAAAGTCAAGGTCAAATAAGAGCAAATGTAGGCGAATAGTCAAAACAGTGTACTCTGAATTAATGTACATTCACCTTATTTGTTTATCAGGATATGTCTCCGACACACACGTTGATATAAATAATCAATGTCAGAAATGTTTTAACTTATGTCAGAAATTCCTTATCTCATGTCAGAAATTCCAATCTTTGATAAGAAATAGTATGAAAAAGCTGCCACTTGACCACATGTCAGGAGAAGTCTTTAGCTCAGATTATCGTACAAGATACTGCAGGAGATGGTCTTGACTTGCTGCTAGTGCACCAAGAAGATGCTACATCTCACCTGTTGCAGATAACAAGCTGAGGCCAGGAGTAAGGACGCTGCTGCATCGTGTGTTTTTCTTTTGCAGAGAGCACCACCTTTATGATTTAAATTATATTTTAACTACGTTAGAAATGTTATTTTTTTTCCCGCTGTTCACAAGGCGCCTATTTGCTGTTCTTATGATATTCTGTGTGGTTATTTTAGATGTGCTGAGAAACAGGTTCACCTTGTTGCAATAAATGCTTTTCGTTAAAATTGTCTAATCTTCTTAGTGCCATTTGTGTGAATGATACAGCAAAGAGCAACATAGGTTTGTTTCCACCACCACGCTACCCCAGATCCCGGCTTAAGGGATTCTTAGCATGGACATCAATTAGGGGTTGCCAGGGGTCTCAACTGTAACCCTTAAGCCACCAGTTGCGACCCCTGCCACCTTGCTTCCGACCCCTGGCTGTTTGTTGTCAGCCTTGGGAAAGCGCGTGGTATAAAATCAGCGTGAGCTGCGCTTGATTAAAATGCTGAAGCTCTGCATCATGATGGCCCGCAAGCTGGGCCTGAGGGAATGAACGAGAATGAGTTGCTGCTTTGGTGAGCCTCACCCGGCTCGGGCCGTACGGCACAGTCCTTGATTTCTAGATACATTGTATGTATCTGCTGCGGGCGGGCGGCCTGGGTCTCTCAGTCACTTCGTGATAAATAGTAGAATGCACACCAATCTGATCAAGTTTTGCAAAGCTCAAGGCAAAACTTTAGCAGTTGGGTATGCATTCTATCATTTATCACAAATCTTCTTCCTTTTTTCCAACCTCCGGGTAGTCTGCACCCATGCTTAATTTCACATTTGGAACAGTTTATGGAATAATAGCAGTAATGGAGGCTCAACATTTGGACATGGCTCGATGAATTGGGAAAATCAACAGGCAGTATTTCTGTCATTTATATAATCAGCCAACAGCTTAGGATTTTGTTTTGTTCATGTTCAAATTACATGTATAAGTTCTTAGAACTGATATGATTTATGCACGAATTTACTCTCATGCAAGTAGTAATTGTATAGTAATTGTGTAGCATTTGTTTCAGCATTTTTTGTATTTATAAATTATGTAATCATATTTCACAAATTTTCGTTTACACTTTATTGCTTATTTTTTTAATGTTTAACTTCATGTTTTTACAATCAAATCAGTGGTGCGGGTTGCACTTTATTTTCAGTTTATTTTGTACTGTTTTTGAGGCGTTTTGGTGTGCACGTTATTTCAGGAGTATTTCTTCTATTTCCTAAGTTGGTGTTGGGTCACCTGTTTGAATTAACTTGAGATTCTCTGACGCAATTGATTGCGCTAACTGAGCACTTTTTCACCGATTGATTAGTCGTTTCACCGACTGTGGCAGGTAAATTGAGTTTGTTGGTTATAGCTGTGTATGAGAACTAGCTGCTTTGACTATTGTTTTCGTTTGTCATTGTGGGTTTATAGACAACGGATGCATTGTTTGTTACTTTTGACTCAGGGTTTGCGTCACAGAGTATGGTTTTAAAACATAATGGTTATACATGTGGGCACATTTTGTTTGCGATTTATTTGGTTTATTTTTCCGCAAGATTTCAATTTAGTCATTCCACACACATTTGGGTTCTTATTCTCAGCTTCATCATTCATGGAAAGTGTTTGTTTGGTGGAGGGTGCAGTTTTTAACACTTGAATAATCATCTGGTTTGGATGTGACAACGAAGGTTTCATTTTATAATGGAATGTTTCATCATGTGCTGTCCATCGTCTGATGATGACGGGATTTCTCTTGTATCTTAGTTACCCCTGATGAAGGGCAGTTTGCCCGAAATGCATTGGGTTTACACCACCTACGTTGACCTATGAATAATGGTGAATCACCTGTCACTGTTGAGAAAAGCCTGGATTGGCATCTCTTTGAACCTGTGGACCACTATGGTTACAAATTCTGGATTAAATATGAAGAAACTGGATTAAATGACTGTTGAGTGTGTTTATTCTTCGTGTGGATTAGGCTGTGTATCTTGGATTGGGGACCTGACGAGGCTCCTCTCAGTCACTTGACATTCTGGTGGCAGTGTTGCCAGACTGGGATATTTTCCCACAAATGGGCAATATTTTTCCCATTTGTGCGAGAAAAAAACCCAATGGTGGTTGGCTACTTTGTGGACATATATTTGCCCATTGTGCGCAAATTGTAAGCTGGGGCAGTGCCAACACTCATCATTGGCATGGATGTCAGCCAGCCAGAGGGAGCGCAGCTACAGTCAGGTAGCCATGGTTGAGCATAGAACGCAGTAGTGGTAGGTTATTCATCAACTATTCAAGCCACAGACTTTGATTCCGGTAGCCCTCTTTCAATGGCTAGGCTTCTATTTTCTACTGCGGCAAATCCTTGGGTATTGTGAAGGAAATACCTGCAATTTTAGCTTTATTGATTGCAACTGTATGTATGTATTCAGAAATTGCTGCCACCCACCGGAGTTTAATGAAAGTTAAATTATAGGACAACCAGACCGTCTTCCCTGACTCCAACCTAAGTGTTGCTGTACTGGAGTGTGTGTGTGGGGTGGGGGATGGGGAGGGCACACCGGGGGTAACCACTACTTTGCTTTATTTGTTTTATAGAGCTATTCATCCCAGTGCAGAGTGTCTGAGCGCATTACATAAAACATACACATTATGCTTTGACAATAAATTAAAGTGGGTGTAAATCAATGTACAGGATGTGTTAGATACGACAGTAAGAATTACAAGGTTTAGGAGTCACATGTTCTTCATAGCTCACTGTGTTATATTAAAAGGACAACAATTTATGAACTGCAAGTAACAAAAGGATCTTTGTGTTAAAATCAGTAGCCCACTTACCCATCTACATAAAATAAAAATCCGTCATCTGAGTGTAACATAATGTGCTTTGCAGGAGACATATTAACCCTCTGTGCTACTTTGATTCAAAACCAGGACTAGACAAAACACAGATATGTCCAGTGAATATGTTAACCTCCAGAGTTATCTTACCATTATTATTATTCCCTGAGACTTAGGGGCCGATTCCGATTCCGGCCGG
>CAWUFW010032035.1:0-14545 GCA_963921515.1 Calotriton arnoldi | reverse complement strand
TCTGGGTAATATTTGTGCTACATTTGGGCTCTTTTTTCACTGGTGGCCATCTTGGAAGACTTCTTTGTTATGAAGTTTCCTAATTTCTTCATTTACTGCAGTCTCCTCAGTAGGAAATGCTTTCAGTTTTTTACTTTGATTCCATCAAGAAGGCATTCAGATGTCTCACATCTGCCATAAATTCAGAATGTTAGCACTCTAGTTGCTCATTAGATCACTGGAGTAAAGCTACTGCTCACCAGGGAGTTAACTGGTAGTCTGCTGCTGGTATTGAAAGTGATTGTTTCAGTCTGCATGTCAGAATTTTCTAATGAAATAGAAGAGGATTTGAGATCTCACTTAAAACATGCCCTAATTTTTCTTTCTGCAGCACTAACCATAATTTCTATGACAAAATGAACCCCATCATTTTGTTCCTTTTTAAATTAAATGTTTTAAGTGTTACCAGTTTATTCCAATCAAGATGGCTTCAGGTGTGCCATACTTTTGTCATAAGTAAGAGTGTTAGCGCTCTAGTTGTTCTTTAGAACACTCTGGGAAGCTGCAGTAGAACACAAAGGCATCAACTGGCAGGCTGCTCCTGTTGAAATATAACAGGAAGATATTTGAGATCACACTTGAAATATGTCCTAATTTTTCTTTCTACAGCACTAACCATAATTTCTATGACAAAATGAACACCATCATTTTGTTCCTTTTTAAATTAAATGTTTTAAGTGTTACCAGTTTATTCCAATCAAGATGCCTTCAGGTGTGCCATACTTTTGTCATAAGTAAGAGTGTTAGCGCTCTAGTTGTTCTTTAGAACACTCTGGGAAGCTGCAGTAGAACACAAAGGCATCAACTGGCAGGCTGCTCCTGTTGAAATATAACAGGAAGATATTTGAGATCACACTTGAAACATGTCCTAATTTTTCTTTCTACAGCACTAACCATAATTTCTATGACAAAATGAACCCCATCATTTTGTTCCTTTTTAAATTAAATTGTTTAAGTGTTACCAGTTTATTCCAATCAAGATGGCTTCAGGTGTGCCATACTTTTGTCATAAGTAAGGCTGTTAGCACTCTAGTTGTTCTTTAGAACACTCTGGGAAGCTGCAGTAGAACACAAAGGAATCAACTGACAGTCTCTGCCCTTGTTGGATGTACATGTTTTACTGAGAATGTCAGACTTCATTCTCACATGAGTGAGAAAGATAATGTGAATTTACAGAAAATATGCTCTCATTTTAGCTTCTGGAGCACCTTCCAAACCTCCATGGGACAAGCATGAGAAAATAGTGTTCTCTCAAACATGATTCATGATATCCCAGCAGAAGGTTTTTCACATGGTAAAATCACCTTAGAATACACCACAATTCCTAAAATTAGTATGGTACCATCAACAAATAAATTCTAATGTAACTAAAGCCTGTTATCACCCTTTATAGTTCTCCTTTTGGTGACCCTCAAAATCTTCTATTCACTACAATGCATTTCAATGAGGTACTATCATTTATATTGGTCCCAAGATGGCTGCCAGCAATTCCAGGATGAAGTGCTGACAGCCAATCAGATCTCACAATGACATGTGTGGTTAGGCTCCGCCCAGATATATATGTGACTTTACTTTTGATTTTCTCAGGAACTACTGAACGGATTTACACCATTTAAGCAAAAGGCACGACACTGAACCAAGGGCTACCTCTTTGCCAAATTTGGTGTAATTCCGTTCAGCAGTTCGGGCTGTAGCTGCGACTAAAGGTTCCTATGGAAAAATGAATGGGGAAAACGCGTTTTGGGACCCCCCTTTTTTCTCGGCCCCCGCTTGACGTATCACCCCGAGACTTTCAGGATAGGAGCGGACCGGAGCGCCCCAACAAGTTGGAAACTTTCGCGAAGATTCGTCAACCGGCGCCAACGTTATTTCAAATAGAATGTCGCGGATTTCCTATGGATAATAGGTTTTAACTATAACTATCTACTGGCGACCGCCAGTAGATAATATATATATATATATATATATATATATATCCTCTCACGTGTGGTTGCTCTGCAATCCTGTGGTACAGCAGCAGCAAGCAGCTGTCTTCTTCGTGTGTGTAAATTTATTCAATGAAAAAATAGAAGAATAACTCCATAAAAGAAGTGCAAAGAAATACAAAAAATATAGTTCCAATGGCCGACGCGTTTTGGCGTGCTGCCTTCTACTGGGCATATAAAATTATCATGGCATACAATGCTGCTTTATATATTGTCCTATCTCCATTTCATTGCCCAGTCGAGCACTGGAACTCAGACTCATTCAAATGAGTGACTCCTACTCACCACCATGACAAAGTGCACTCCATCTTTTACTATTCATCAACAATACAGGTGTGAACATTTCACAAACATGGTTGCCATACTCCAAACCTCATTCATGTACTATAAATGGCATAGCGGGCTCTATCAACATAGAATATGAACATGAACATTCTTTTCATTCAAGCTACAAGTGCAAAGCATCGGGTTCCTCAGCATATTGCTATTTGTAAAACTTTATTCATATCATCATTGATTTAGTTATAGATCCTTGTCACCAGATTATGCAGTGCTTTGTGATATGACTAATTAATAGGGTTGTTCTGTCACATATAATACATCCATTGTCAATCTAATTGATCAAGTATTGAACCATTATATTATATTGCATCTTCTCATTTACATGCTCTACGCATTTCCAAAAATGTGTTCAATCTCATCACCCATATAAACCTTATCCACTGAGTGTTTTCAATACTCTTCTCCATATAGGCAAACAATCACATAATGTTTCACATATCATCATATTCATACACATATTGCACTCTCCCCAGCATTAACCACCTTGTGCACTCCAGTTCGTGCACATTCTCTGATCCCATTAGTGACAGAGTTTTTGTTATTTCATATTTCCCCTATGCTCTACACTGCTTCAGAGTGTGCCCAGGGTCCTAGTTTACTCCTATGCCATTCATTAAGGAATACCCTCTGCGTTCATTTTTCTGAACATTTCAAGGTGATGTGTGCTAAAGCACAATTTAAGTTGTAGTTGTCTATCAATTTGAGCGTAGAAAAGTGGTGTGTGCTCAAGTGCAGAAATGTTTCATGGTGTTCCTAACACCAATCCAGGTATTCCTCTGTATTATGGGCACCCTCTGCCTCAAGCAATATTGAATAATATATGCTAAAGTGCATATATATATTAAAGCTACTTTCCATTAGTTCACTTGACTTGTTAAAGTGACAGGTGCTAAAGTGCAGCTTAGTGTTTGAATAATGTCCTATTTATTTAAATATAGGAAAGTGACAAGCTAAATTGCAGCTATATTGTGGTGTTCATAATATCCATCCAAAGTTTTCTTTACTATTGGGAGGCGCCCTGCTTCCTTTAATCTGGACATAGCGAGATGGTGTATGCTATTTATTTTTCATACATAATAAGATGGTACATGTTAACATAAAGTGACCGGTGCCAAATTGCAATATGGCTGTTAGATAGTATCTACATTCAGCTATTTGGACTAGTATGGGTACAGTACATTGGCTAATTATAAATGTTAAAATGCAGTGCATAAGTTATACAATTCATACTGTGCAGTCCAGCAAGAAATTAATATAGGTAAATATTCAACATAAAAGTAAGTCTGGATGTCAATAACAGTGCTACTCAAGCAGTCAATTCCTAATGATACGGGCTCTTTTTATGACCCCATTCCTCTATTAGGTGATGCGGAGAGGCTTCTTTCTTCTTCTTTTCTCTTACATATAATTACAGGTATTTCTGGCCAGAGTTTTATAGTTCCCCACATTAATCAAAGCTTATAAGTGTACATGCAGCTACACATTAATATTTTGGCCCTTGGCACTTCCGTTCCCAGCATCACAATCAGTCTGGATTCTTCCTTTCTCAATTCCTTTTCCGTCACC
The DNA here is from genome assembly GCA_963921515.1 of Calotriton arnoldi. NCBI lineage: Eukaryota > Metazoa > Chordata > Amphibia > Caudata > Salamandridae > Calotriton > Calotriton arnoldi. The sequence goes on along the minus strand of CAWUFW010032035.1, from coordinate 10,613 downwards.
CCTCATGCATGTCTCTTCACATGTTTCAGTCCATAAAATTTGAACCAAACCAAGGAGCAATTATGATGTTTCTCAAAGTGGCTAGCCATCGGTTAACTCTTATCCCCATTTCTTATCGCCTGTATATGCTGCAATATTCTGACTCTTAACCTGTTGATAGTACTGCCAATGTACATTTTATTGCATTCACATTGTAGCTCATAAACCATGTGGTCTGTGTCAGATGTTATCCTGTCTCGTAAGAGGATGATGTGGCCCTCAAATGTTGTATACATTTTTTTAGCTCAGTCCGTATGGACTGGCCTTACATGAGTTACATTTTACAAAGTCACCTGTTATATTGATCAGCCAATTTCCATCCTTGGTGGGTTCTAAATAACTTTATGTGAGGATGTCCCCAAAGGATTTTATCTTTTTGGATGTTATCCTAGGACTATTGTCAACAACCCCCTTTAGATGTTCATCTTTCTGCAGTATATGCCAGTATGTGACAGTTTTTCTGTGGAATTATTTTAACACATGATTGGCTGGGTTGAATTAGAAGAACAGTCTCTTTGTCTCATTTCTGTTTTTGGTGAGTTCCCCCTTTGTTTGATACAGGCTTTGTTCCCTTGTTTTTTATTGACCCTTTCTTTAGTGTCTTTCAATACACTAAGTGGGCATCCTTGATGAATGTATCGCTCAATCAATTTTGTTATCTCTGGTTCAAACTCTTCATTCGTAGAGCAAATCCTTCTGGCTCTTTGCATCTGGCAACATGGGATGATCCATTTCAATACTGAAGGATGGCCACTGTTCGCTTGCAGAATTGAGTTTGTAGCCATGGCTTTTCTGTGTATTGTCGGTATTAATCTATAGTCCTTGACATTCAGATCCACATCAAGGAATTCCCAAACTCTGTTACTAATTGTGAAAATTAGTTGGATATTCGCATTGTTATGATTCCGTTATTCAATGAACTCCTTCAGATGCGATCTATCTCCTTCCCATAGAATGAACAGGCCATCTAATAAACAACACCAAAGTATGACACTCTCCATGTATGTGTTGTGGCGTTTAGCCCAGGCTACCTCCTTCTCCCACCACCCCATGAACAAGGTCACATAAGTCGAGGTGAAGGAGGTGCCCACAGCCATACCCTGTTGTTGTAGGTAGTACTGATTATTGAATATGAACACATTGTGTGTAAGGCCGTATCTCAACATATCCACTACTATCGGCATATGTCCCCTCAGAAAGTACTCACACGTCCGAATGCTGTCCTCATGATTGATTGAGTGACGCCATGACATACTCTGGTTTCCACAGGATACCGTCTGGTTTCTTCCAAAAATTGGTGGAATCCTAAAGGTAGGATGGTAGACCAGGCACATAGGGTTGGAGGAACAAGTCCAGGTACTATATATATATATATAAATGCCAATTCCAGTTTCCAATCACAGACCGGACACCGACACAGCAAGGCAAGGTAAAATCAACACACTTTTTTTCCTAGCTGTAACGCGTTTCGGTAGTGAACTACTGCCTTGATCACAAACTAGACGCCATTACTCGCCATGTCTTAAATAGTAGATCAGATGCTTCCAAACTTAATAAACATAGAAAACTTACCAAACAGCAATATTCTTATAGCACATATACTGCTTACAATCCATCTTGTTTACTTTTGTCTTTTTACAAATTACTTTTTCTTTTCTTTTTGTGTTATCTTTATTATTTTTTTTTATATTTTACAATTTTTGTTTTTTTATTATTTTTTATTATATTTTTAGTTTTTTCTGCCTATGTCAAATTCGTATCGCCATTTGGTTCCAATGTTCAAATTGATGATACTTGACCGCATCTTAGATATTTACACAGTTATATTAAACAAATAGGTTATTAACATCAAAATAAAGTGCTTGTGCATAAATTCAGTGCCTACGTTAGTCTTCCTATGTATACTACTTAATCACTCTGAATTCTTTATTTAAGGTGCAAGTGCTTAAAGTGACCGTTGCCCATCTTTCATAAAGTGCTAGTGTTACATATCAAATTGCCAATCCATTTTAAAGTGCTAGTGCATCATATTTAAAAAACTCCTCCAAGATCATACTCACTGTTTGCACAACATTGTAAATGTGCACGTTGATAAACATATTTAAGTAAATTATGTCTATCACCTTTATATGCACATATTCTTTCTGTTTTTATATCCAGATGGTGCAACATACCTAAATACAAATTCTTGGCTAGTGCCTGTATTGACTCCACAGGGGTTACACAATATATAAGCAGAATATTCCTCCCCTTGCTGGTCTCATATTGTGTTTGGCACACACTTTGGGCTACTCTACTTGTACCTCACAACTATTATCTTCTCCTTGTGTACATAAACTTTCTATAGAGTCAATGATTTATTGTAACAATACATTGACATTACCTAAACTCATGATTATAAAGTGCAAGTGCTTTTTATACCTCCTCTTTTGCAATCGCTCCTGTTCTCTAAGATGCTTATCTTCTTTAACCAAAATTTATTTCACCTCTAGCAACACACATATGATCTCTTTTGGCTATTCAGGAGGGAAGGGAAAAGAGAAGAAAATAATCCTCTCTAAATATGTACATATAACTCTTCATCAAACTTGAGGCCATATTGGATTCTAGTTTTCAACATCACAATATATCTTGATTCCAACTGTCTCAATTTGAGTTCTCGGTTACCACCTCTTCTGTTTTTTGGAACCAAACCAATAACGTAGTAGACCAACTCATCCACATTACCTCCATGAACCTCATTATTATGCCTGGCAACAGGATAACTTTTGTCACTGTTTTTTACTGCCCTAAGGTGTTGCAAAATTCTGACATGTGTCATGTGAATAGTGCTCCCTACATATAGTTTCAGACTTGAACATTGAAGAATGTAAACTACATATTTGCTCCTGCAATTGTAGAAATGGTGAATTTCCCATGGACTCTTTAAAAGTGGTGATTGGATCTCTTTCTTATTGACACCACGTTTGAAGGCTTTCCATTTATGACATCTAACAAAGCCCAGACTAGCCCTTAACCAACCTTCCATATCCGTCACCTTTGGGTTACTCACCACAAGGTCCTGTTGCATGGATTTTGCTCGTCTGAATGTTAACAGGGGTTTGCGAGATATGATGCTGCTTAATGTAGGGTAACTCTTTACTAAATGCCAGTGTCGGTTCATTGATTCTCTCACCTTGGCATGATAGGCATTGTACCCTGTAATCATAGGTAATTCATCCTTGCCTTTTCTTTTTTGGGCCCTCCTGTCTTACTTGAGAACAATAACGAATCTCTCACGATCCTCTCCACCTTGTTCTGAGCTTGATCTAAAACGTGGGTACTATATCCTCTCTCAGTGAATCTCACTGTTAGTTTCCTCTGTGCTGCCCTCAGAGAGGTGGAGACACTACAGTTTCTTTTCATCCGTAGGTGTTCTGCGTATGGGATACTCGGCTTAAGTTTCTGTGGATGGGAGCTGCGTGAATGCAAGATGGAATTCCCTGCTGTTGGTTTGCTATGTGTTCTAGTGTGTAATTTGTTATTTTTCACAAACACCTCAAGATCCAAGAAGCAAACCTCTGCTTCACTGATGGTGCCGTAAACTGTAAATTTAAAGAATTATTATTTAAGTCTGACACAAACTGCCTCGCTGATTCTTGCAAACTTTTCCACAAGATGAACAAGTCATCAATAAACCTTGTCCAGAAATCACACTCTCAGCCCACCCCCTGGCATGTTTGACCCTGAGCACCTGCTCCTCCAACCATACAATATGTAGGTTGGTATAACTTGGGATGAAGCAGGTGCCCATGGCTGTACCCCTCACCTGTCAGAATGTGTTCTTTCCAAACATAAAAAAATTGTTTTCCAAGCACCATCTAGCCATTTCAATGAGTATTTCCGAATGTTGGTGCAAGCCTATTGGTCTTAAGTCTAGAAATGTCTCATGGCTTTAAGCCCAACCTCATGGGAAATGCTGGTGTACAGCGAGGTTACATCTAGTGTCATCAGGACAAAAGATTCCTCCCATGGGATGTCATAAATTCTCCTCAGAAAATACCCTGTGTCCTGGATGTACGATGGAAGACCCCTTACAAATTCCTGCAAAAAATGGTCAATGTAACCGGAAGTCATCTGAAATAGACTGCCTATTGCCGAGATAATGGGTCTCCGAGGTGGGATTCCTCGATTTTTATGTATTATACATGTATATGTATGTATATATATATATATATATATATATATATATATATATATATATTCACTGAAAAAACCATAGGTTTAAGGGACGTTATAGTTAGAAATTAGCATTTAAAAAACCTTAGAAATTCACTGAAAAAACCACAGGTTTCAGGGACGTTATAGTTAGTTGGACATTTCACTCGTACAAAACCAGAGAAATTCCCCCGTTATAGTTAGTTCAGCTAACTATAACTCGCGCCCCCGCAATGCACTGCTGATGACGTCACATATTACATCATTCATGACCTGGTCAGTGACATCACTGATGACATCACTGATCACATCTCAAATGACATCACTGATGACATCATCCAGTGACTGTGTGTTTCTGTAAAGTTTAAATATGTTTTATATATATGCCAAGGTGTATTGAAGAATAAGTGGGTGTATAAGTGTCTGGATGGATGATTTAGTAGGTGTGTGACTGACTGTATAAGTGAGTGATTAAATGTGTCTTACTGAATGCATGGGTTGGTGAGTAGCTACATGAGTGTCTATATCGGTTATTGATTGGTTGCTTGAGAATTTGTATGGGAGACTGAGTGTGTGCGTGGGTGGGTGGGAGGTGTGTGACTGTGCATAGATGTGTGAGTGGTTGATTCACTGGGTGTATGGGTTCAAGAGTGCATGTGGAAACAGCTGCATGGGTGGGTGAGTGTGTGTATGGGTGTGTTGGTGAGTGAATGGATGTCTCAGTGGTACATGTCCAAGTAACTACATAGTGAAAAGGCAGTGTATGTGAGAGTTGGAGTATAAATGACTATACGTGAGAGTCAGTGATTGTGAGAGTGGCTGTATGGATGAGTGTGTACTTGTATCAGTGAATGTATAAGAGAGTAAGTATGTGTTAGTCTCTGTATGAATAAGTGAGGTGGTGTGTGTATAACTGTTTAGGTGAGTAAATGGGAGTGTGAATGATTCTTTGCATGACTGACTAGGTGTGTGAGTAACTCCATGGATGAGTGGCGGTGTGTGAGTGTCTGTATAGGTGTATGAGTGCATATGATAGTGTTGTATTGATGAGTGACTGCATGTATGAGTGATTGTATGGGTGAATGAGTAGATGTGTGTGTAGACCTAGGAATCAGTGAGTGCGCATGTAGTAACTGGTATTGGTGTATCGATGGTTTCGAAAATGGTAGTCTGTATTTTACAGTGGGTGTATCAAAGGTTATATTAGAGTGTGAGGAGGTGCATCATATTTTCACGTGGATGATGTCATCATTGATGTCATCAGTGATGTCATTTGAGATGTCATCAGTGATGTCATCAGTGATGTCACTGACCATGTCATGAATGATGTAATATATGACGTCATGAGCAGTGCATTGCGGGGGCGTGAGTTATAGTTAGCTGAACTAACTATAACGGGGGAATTTCTCTGGTTTTGTACGAGTGAAATGTCCAACTAACTATAACGTCCCTGAAACCTGTGGTTTTTTCAGTGAATTTCTAAGGTTTTTTAAATGCTAATTTCTAACTATAACGTCCCTGAAACCTATGGTTTTTTCAGTGAATTTCAAAGGTTTTATAAATGCTAATTTCTAACTATAACGTCCCTGAAACCTATGGTTTTTTCAGTGAATTTCAAAGGTTTTTTTAAATGCTAATTTCTAACTATGCCTACAAAGGTAGGACATGTGAAGAAAGAGGAAGAAAAGCGCACAAAGAAGCATGACAAATGCAGAAAGAGGCAACAGAAGTCGAGAAAGACGAAGAAAAGTGCAAGGAGAAGCAAGAGATGTGTAGAAAGAACCAACAGAGGAGCAGAATGTCCTCCTGTGCCCCCAACGTTTTGCTGACGGGTACTGGTGGTAACTGACTCTGACTAACTGGCCCTAGAGCCAGTGCTATGCTAAAAGACACTTAGAATACAGTGAAAACACCTAAATACACTAGGGAACACTATGCGTTGGGGTATCCCTGTGATACCCTCCTCTGTATTTGCCATGAGTTAGTGCCTGGGTCATTGGATGAGTACATGGGTACTGACTGGATGATTACAGTACTGCAAGGAGAGTGGGTGGTGAATTTATAAACGCTTGTGTTTTGGCGGAGTGATTGGATAAGGACATGGAACTGGTTGGGTGATTGGAGGAGTGCATGGGTAGTGACAAGGAGATGGCTGGACTGCATCAGTAGTCCTCAGGGGATTGTAGCAGTGCATGTGTTAGTGCCTGCGTCATTGCATAAGTACATGGGTAGTGACTGGATGATTAGAGTACTGCAAGGAGAGTGCATGGTGAATCTATAAGTGCTTGGGTTTTGGCGGAGTGATTAGATAAGTACATGGTGCTGGCTGGGTGATTGGAGGAGTGCATGGGTAGTGACAAAGAGATTGCTGGGCTGCATCAGTAGTGCACAGGGGATTTTAGCAGTGCATGTGCTAGTGCCTGGGTCATTGCATGAGTACATGGGTAGTGACTGGATAATTAGAGTACTGCAAGGAGAGTGCATGGTGAATTTATAAGTGCTTGTGTTTTGGCGGAGTGATTGGATAAGTACATGGTGATTGGAGGAGTGCATGGGTAGTGACAGGGCGATGGCTGGACTGCATCAGTAGTGCTCAGGGTATTGTAGCAGTGCATGAGTTAGTGCATGGGTCATTGCATGAGTGCATGGGTACTGACTGGATGATTAGAGTAATGCAAGGAGAGTGCATGGTGAATTTATAAGTGCTTGGGTTTTGGCGGAGTGATTGGATAAGTACACACATGTCACATCAGGCCCGCCCCCTCCCTTCACCACTGTGCAAACGTGCCCCCTGGTGGGTTTTAAGTTGGGGATTAATTCCCCTTGAATCCTGAGGGTCCCTGAGGGCCAACTAGCCCACCAGGTACCTCCAGTAGCGCCACAGAGCTGTGTTGCAGAGAGGTGGTCCAAGGCTACTCCCCTTTTTACACCTCTCTGCAACGCAGCTCTGTGGCGCTTACTGGAGTTACCTGGTGGGCTAGTTGGACCCAAGGGACCCTCAGGATTCAAGGGGACTTAATCCCCCAACTTACAACGCGCCAGAGGGCCCGTTTGCACAGTGGTGAAGGGAGGGGGTCAGCCTGATGTGACAAGTGTGCAAACGCGCCCCGTGGCGCATTTTAAGTTGGGAGATGAAGTCCCCTTGAATCCTGAGGGTCCCTAAGGCCCAACTAGCCCACCAGGTACCTCCAGTAAGCACCACAGAGCTGCGTTGCAGAGTGGTGGTCCGAGACCACGCCCCTTTTTACACCTCTCTGCAACGCAACTCTGTTGCACTTACTGAAGGTATCTGGTGGGCTAGTTGGCCCCCAGGGACCCTTAGGATACAAGGGGACTTAATCCCCCAACTTAAAACGCACCACGGAGCGCGTTTGCACACTTGTCACATCAGGCCCCGCCCCCTCCCTTCACCACTGTGCAAACACGCCCCGTGGCACGTTTTAAGTTGAGAGATTAAGTCCCCTTGAATCCTGAGGGTCCCTGTAGTCCAACTAGCCCACCAGGTACCTCCAGTAAGCGCCACAGAGCTGCATTGCAGAGAGGTGTAAAAAGGGGCGTGGCCTCGGACCACCTCTCTGCAAGGCAGGCCTGTGGCACTTACTGGAGGTACCTCTTGTAGTTGTCCCCCAGGGTCCCTCAGGATTCAAGGGGAATTAATTCCCCAACTTAAAACGCTCCACAGGGCGTGTTTGCACACATGTCACCTGAGGCCCCGCCCCCTCCCTTCACCACTGTGCAAACGCACCCCGTGGCACGTTTTAAGTTGGGGGATTAGGTCTCCTTGAATCCTGAGGGTCCCTGGGGCCCAACTAGCCCACCAGGTACTTCCAGTAATTGCCACAGGCCTGCGTGGCAGAGAGGTGGTCCGAGGCCACGCCCCTTTTTACACCTCTCTGCAACGCAGCTCTGTGGCTCTTACTGGAGGTACCTGGTGGGCTAGTTGGACCCCAGGGACCCTCAAGATTCAAGGGGACTTAATCCCCCAACTTAAAACACGCCACAGGGTATATTTGCACACATGGCACCTCAGGCCCCGCCCCCACTCTTCACCACTGTGCAAACGCGCCCCGTGGCACGTTTTAAGTTGGGGGATTAAGTCCCCTTGAATCCTGAGGGTCCCTGGGGTCCAACTAGCCCACCAGCTACCTCCAGTAAGCGCCACAGAGCTACGTTGCAGAGAGGTGTAAAAAGGGGCATGGCCTTGACTACCTCTCTGCAAGGCAGCCCTGTGGCACTTACTGGAGGTACCTGGTGGGCTAGTTGGCCCCCAGGGACCCTCAGGATTAAAGAGGAATTAATTCCCCAACTTAAAATGCACCACAGGGCGCGTTTGCAGAGTGTTGCTGGGAGGGGGCGGGGCCTCGGTGCGATGCCGGCTTTTTTTTTTATTATTTTTTTTTTTTAGAAGGGGGGCTGTGTGGCCACCCTTCCTTTCCTATTTTATGGGCCCTGGGGACCCCATCCCCTAGACCCTGACCCCTATTTTTTCTATTTTTTTCAAAAATGGAAGGGGGCAGCGTGGCCCCCCTCCCGAGGCCATATTCAGCCCCGGGGACCCCATCCCCTGGGGCATGGCAGTGTTTATTTAAAAAAAATATATATTTGGAGGGGGGCTGCGTGGCCCCCCTCCTCAGGCCATTTATGGCCCCGAGGACCCCATCCCCCGGGGCCGGCCTTTGCGTGTTTTTTAAATTTTATTATTATGGGGGAGGGGGGCTGTGTGGCCCCCCTCCCGGGCCACTTCTGGCCCTAGGGACCCCAACCCCCGGGGCCTGGCTTCTTCGTTGGGGACCGTGGGGGGAGCCCCAATGCCCCCACGGTCCCGCCAGCTCCCCGAGTCCTGCAGGAGCCGGCATTGCTTTTCCACACGGGGAACTGCTAACATGCAGCTCCCCATGTGGAAAAGCAATCTGGTTTGGATTTTGGAAGAGAGATGCTCTCTCTTCCAAAACCCAAACCACAGTTTGCTATGACAGGGCGGGAGCCGCGAGGCTCCCGCCCTGCCATAGCAAACAGCATTGTCCCGGGGTGGGCACCCCGGGACACTGCAGGAGCCGGCCCTGGGGGGTGGCTGTCCCCAGGGCCATCACGGGCTCCAGGAGGGGGGCCGCGCGGCCCCCCTCCCTTCAGTTTGAAAGCCCCGGGGAGGTGGTGGTCCCTGGGGCTCGGGGTTCCGTAACAGACCCCCAAATTTACATAGTTAGTGCCCTGGGGAGGTGGCAGTCCCCGGGGCGTGTGGGGGGGCTCGAGCCCCCCCACACAGGTTCTTTTTTTTTAAAACAACAAGCCCTGGGGGGTGGCGGTCCCCAGGGCTGCGGGGGTGCCGTGTTCCTCGCAAATATTCAACAAAAGCCCCGGGGGTGGCGGTCCCCGGGGCTTGGGGGGCCTTAGAGGCCCCCCACACATTATAAAAAACAAGACCCGGGGGTGGCGGTCACCGGGGCTGTGGGGGGCCCATGGGCCCCCGCAAATATTTAAGGAAAACCCCGGGGGTGGCAGTACCCGGGGCTGCGGGGGCCCCCCCTGGGACCCCACAATTACAATTTTGCATGCCCCCGGGACTTGGCCCACCCGGGGCTGCTTTTTTATTTTGACGGCAGGATTTGTGGATCCTACGCAAATTGTGCCAATTTTTGTTTTTTTTGGGCCCTGGGGGTCCTTGTGGGACCCCCTGAGCAGGCCTAGGGGGTCAGGGTGTTTCTACCCTGCCCCCTTTTCTTGTTTTTTAATGTTTTTTCTACTGTTTTCTTGTGAATTGGTTCTACCGAGTCACAAGATGGCTGCCAACACTTCCTGGTTTGGAGTGTTGACAGCCAAGTAGAATAAAGCTCGTGGTCGGGAGGGTCCGCGGATCCTCCATGCCTCTAGATATCGAACCTTTTATTTTTTGATTTTCTCAGCAACTACTGAACGAATTTACACCATTTAAAAAAAGGGCTCTTTCTGAACCAAGGGCTACCTTTTTGCCAAATTTGGTGTAATTCCGTTCAGCAGTTCGAGCTGTAGCCGTGTCTAAAGTTTCCTATGGGAAATTGATTTTCCGACCTCTTTTTTTTTAATTTCTCAGGAACTACTGAACGGATTTACACCATTTAACAAAAAGGGCTCTTTCTGAACCAAGGGCTACCTTTTTGCCAAATTTGGTGTAATTCCGTTCAGCAGTTCGAGCTGTAGCCGTGTCTAAAGTTTCCTATGGAAAATAACATGGAGAAAACACGTTTTAGGACCCCCCCTTTTTCTCGGCCCCTGCTTGGTGAATCAACCCAAAACTTTCAGGATAGGAGCTGACCGGAGCATGCCACAAGTTTTGAAAATTTCGCGAAGATTCGTCAATCGGCGCCAAAGTTATTGGGAAAAGAAAAACGCTTTTCCTATGG
>CAWUFW010032034.1:0-14548 GCA_963921515.1 Calotriton arnoldi | reverse complement strand
AAACACCACCCCCAGCAAGACCCCTTACGCTGGTCGAACACCACTGCACTAAAGCCTGAAACACCACCCCCAGCAAGACCACCTACACTAGCCGAACACCACTGCACTGCCCTAAACCCTGAAACACCACCCCCTGCACGACCCCCTACACTGCCCGAACACCACTGCACTGCCCTAAACCCTGAAACACCACCCCTCAGCACGACACCCTACACTGCCCGAACACCACTGCACTGCCCTAAACCCTGAAACCCCATGCCCAGCACGACCCCCTACACTGCCCGAACACCACTGCACTGCCCTAAACCCTGAAACATCAACCCCAGCAAGACCCCCTACACTGCCTGAACACCACTGCCCTAAACCCTGAAACACCACCCCCTACAGTGCATGAACACCACTGCACTGCCCTAAACCCTGAAACACCACCTCCAGCAAAACCCCTACACTGCCTGAACACCATTGCTCTGCCCTAAATCCTGAAACACTAGCCCCAGCACGACCCCCTACACTGCCCGAACACCACTGCACTGCCCTAAACCCTGAAACACCACCCCCAGCACGACCCCCTACACTGCCCGAACACCACTGCACTGCCCTAAACCCTGAAACACCAGCCCCAGCAAGACCCCCTACACTGCCCGAACACCACTGCACTGCCCTAGACTCTGGAACACCAGCACAGCAAGACCCCCTACACTGCCCGAACACCACTGCGCTGCCCTAAACCCTGAAACACCAGCCCCAGCATGACCCCCTACACTGCCCGAACACCACTGCACTGCCCTAAACCCTGAAACACCAGCCCCATTACAATCCCCTACACTGCCCGAACACCTTTGCACTGCCCTAAACCCTGAAACACCAACCCCAGCACGACCCCCAACACTGCCTGAACACCACTGTACTGCCCTAAACCCTGAAACACCAGCCCCAGCACGACCCCCTATACTGCCCGAACACCACTGCACTGCCCTAAACCCTGAAACACCACCCCCTGCATGACCCCCTACACTGCCCGAACACCACTGCACTAAATCCTGAAACACCACCCCCTACACTGCCCGAACACCACTGCACTGCCCTAAACCCTGAAACACCACCCCCTGCACCACCCCCTACACTGCCCGAACACCACTGCACTGCCCTAAACCCTGAAACACCACCCCCAGCACGACCCCCTTTACTGCTCGAACTCCACGGCACTGCCCCAAACCCTGAAACACCACCCCCAGCACAACCCCTTCACTGCCCAAACACCACTGCCCTATACCCTGAAACACCCCCCTGCACGACCCCTACACTGCCCGAACACCACTGCACTGCCCTAAACCCTGAAACACCACCCCTACACTGCCCGAACACCACTGCACTGCCCTAGACCCTGAAACACCACCCCCAGCACGACCCCCTACACTGCCCGAACACCACTGCACTGCCCTAAACCCTAAAACACCACCCCCAGCATTACCCCCTATACTGCCCAAACACCACTGCACTGCCCTAAACCCTAGAACACTACCCCCAGCATGACCCCCTACACTACCCGAACACCACTGCACTACCCTAAACCCTAAAATACTACCCCCAGCACAACCCCCTACACTACCCGAACACCACTGCACTGCCCTAAACCCTCAAACACTCCCCCAGCACGACCCCCTACACTACCCGAACACCACTGCACTGCCCTAAACCCTAAAACACTCCCCCAGCACGACCCCCTACACTACCCGAACACCACTGCACTGCCCTAAACCCTAAAACACTCCCCCAGCACGACCCCCTACACTACCCAAACACCACTGCACTGCCCTAAACCCTAAAACACTACCCCCGCATGACCCCCTACACTACCCAAACACCAATGCACTACCCTAATCCCTAAAACACTACCCCCGCATGACCCCCTACACTACCCTAAACCCTAAAACACTACCCCCGCACGACTCCCTACACTACCCAAAGACCACTGCACTACCCTAAACCCTAAAACACGACCTCCTACACTACACAAACACCACTGCACTACCCTAAAACACTGCCCCCTACACTACACAAACACCACTGCACTACCCTAAACCCTAAAAACTACCCCCAGCACGAACCACTACACTACCCAAACACCACTGCACTACCCTAAACCCTAAAAAACTACTCCCAGCGGTACCCCTACACTACCCAAACACCACTGCACTACCCTAAACCCTAAAACACTACCCCCAGCAGTACCCCCTACATTACCCAAACACCACTGCACTACCCTAAATCACTACCCCCAGCACGACCCCCTACACTACCCAAACACCACTGCACTACCCTAAAACACTACCCCCAGCACGACCCCCTACACTACCCAAACACCACTGCACTACCCTAAACCCTAAAACACTCCCCCAGCATGACTCCCTACACTACCCAAACACCACTGCACTACCCTAAACCCTAAATCCTCCCCCAGCATGACCCCCTACACTACACAAACACCACTGCACTACCCTAAACCCTAAAACACTACCCCCAGCATGACCCTCTTCACTACCTAAACACAACTGCACAATTTGTTACAGGCGTTGCAACGCAGGCCTGTGGTGCTTACTGGAAGTACCTAGTGGGCTAGTTGGGCCCCAGGGACCCTCAGGATTCAAGGTGACCTAATCCCCAACTTAAAACGCACCACGGGGCGCGTTTGCACAGTGGTGAAGGGAGGGCGCGGGGCCTCAGGTGACATGTGCGCAAACACGCCCTGTGGTGCGTTTTAAGTTGGGGAATTAATTCCCTTTGAATCCTGAGGGACCCTGGGGCCAACTAGCCCACCAGGTACCTTCAGTAAGCACAACAGAGTTGCGTTGCAGAGAGTTGAAAAAGGTGCGTGGCCTCGGAACGCCTCTCTGCAACTCAGCTCTGTGGTCCTAACTGTAGGTACCTGGGGGCTAGTTGGGCCCCAGGGACCCTCAGAATTCAAGGGGACTTAATCCCGCAACTTAAAACGTGCCACGGGGTGCGTTTGCACACATGTCACCTCAGGCCCCTCTCCTTCACCACTGTGCAAACGCGCCCTGTAGCGCGTTTTAAGAGGTAGTTTTAATCCCCCTGCCCTATTATGTACTAGGGACTTGCAGAGGAGGTCATGCTAATCACAGGGGTACCCCAACGCATAGTGTTCCCTAGTGTATGTAGGTGTTTTCACTGTATTCTAAGTGTTTTTTAGCATAGCACTGGCTCTGGTTAGTCAGAGTCAGTTACCACCAGTAGCCGTCTGAAAAAGTTGTGGGCACAGGATGATTTTGCAACAAGGCCTCTTTCTGCTCCTCTGTTGGTTCTTTCTGCACATCTTTTGCTTCTTTCTGTGCGTTTTTTCTTCTTTCTTCACATGTCCTACCTCTGTAGGCATAGTTAGAAACTAGCATTTAAAAAAACCTTTGAAATTCACTTAAAAATCATAGGTTTCAGGCACGTTATAGTTAGAAATTAGCATTTAAAAAACCTTTGAAATTCACTGAAAAAACCATAGGTTTCAGACACGTTATAGTTAGAAATTAGCATTTAAAAAACCTTTGAAATTCACTGAAAAAACCATAGGTTTTAGGGACAGTTATAGTTAGTTGGACATTTCACTCGTACAAAACCATAGAAATTCCCCCGTTATAGTTAGTTCAGCTAACTATAACTCACGCCCGCAATGCACTGCTGATGACGTCACATATTACATCACTCATGACATGGTCAGTGACATCACTGATGACATCACTGATGACATCTCAAATGACATCACTGATGACATCATCCATGTGATAATTTCATGCATCTTCTCACACCCTAATATAACTTTTGATACACCCACTCTAAATTACAGACTGCCATTCTCAAAACCATAGACACTCCAACACCAAAAACTACATACCCACTCACTGATTCTTAGGTCTACACACACATCCACTCACTCACCCGTACAGTCACTCATACTTAGTCACTCAGTACAGGACTATCATATGCACTCATACACCTATATAAACACTCACACACCGCCACTCATCCATAGAGGTACTCACACACCTAGTCAGTCATGCAAAAAACTTAATCACACACCCATTTACTCACCTATACAGTTATACACACACCAGCTCACTTACTCATACAAATACTAGCACATTCTTACGCTCTTATACAATCACTGATACAAGTACACACTCATCCATACAGCCACTCTCACAATCACACACTCTCACTTATAGCCATTTATATACTCCAACACACATATATACTGCCTTGCACATATGTAGTTACTCACACATGTACCACTGAGATATACATTCAATCACTAACACACCCATACACACATTCACCCACCCATACAGTCCATCACAGATGCACTCTTGAAACCATGCACACAGTGAATCACCAACTCACAGATCTATGCACAGAGTCACACACACCCCACCCACACAAACACTCAGGCACCCATACAGATACTCAGACAATCAATCAATAACCCATGTAGACACTCATGTAGCTATTCAGAAAGCCATGCAGCCGCTTACAAACCAACAGACAGACGGATACAGACATTCACACAGTTTAGTCACTAACCCATGCATTCAGTAAGATACATTTAATCACTCACTTGTAGAGTCAGTCACTCACGTACTAAATCATCCATTCAGACACTTATACACCCACTCATTCTTCAATACGCCTTTCCCTAAATATATTAAACATATTTAAACTTTACAGAAACACACAGTCACTGGATGATGTCATCAGTGATGTCATCAGTGATGTCATTTGAGATGTCATCAGTGATGTCACTGACCATGTCATGAGTGATGTAATATGTGACGTCATCAGCAGTGCATTGCGGGGCGCGAGTTATAGTTAGCTGAACTAACTATAACGGGGAATTTCTATGGTTTTGTACGAGTGAAATGTCCAACTAACTATAACTGTCCTAAAACCTATGGTTTTTTCAGTGAATATATATATATATTCACTGAAAAACCATAGGTTTTAGGGACAGTTATAGTTAGTTGGACATTTCACTCGTACAAAACCCGTGAAATTCCCCGTTATAGTTAGTTCAGCTAACTATAACTCGCGCCCCGCAATGCACTGCTGATGACGTCACATATTACATCACTCATGACATGGTCAGTGACATCACTGATGACATCACTGATGACATCTCAAATGACATCACTGATGACATCATCCAGAGACTGTGTGTTTCTATAAAGTTTAAATATGTTTAATATATATGCCAAGGTGTATTGAAGAATGAGTGGGTGTATAAGTGTCTGGATGGATGATTTAGTAGGTGCGTGACTGACTCTACAAGTGAGTGATTAAACGTATCTTACTGAATGCAAGGGTTAGTGACTAAACTGTGTGAATGTCTGTATCCGTCTGCCTGTTGATGTGTAAGTGGCTGCATGGGTTTGTGAATAGCTACATGAGTGTCTATATGAGTTATTGATTGGTTGTCTGAGTATCTGTATGGGTGCCTGAGTGTCTGTGTGGGTGGGTGGGGGGTGTGTGACTCTGTGCATAGATGTGTGAGTGGGTAAGTCACTGGGTATATGGGTTCAGGAGTGCATCTGTGAAGGGCTGTATGGGTGGGTGAGTGTGTGTATGGGTGTGTTGGTGAGTGAATGGATGTCTCAGTGTTACATGTGTGAGTAACCACATATGTGAAAGGCAGTATATGTGAGTGTTGGAGTATATAAATCACTATATGTGAGAGTGAGTGATTGTGAGAGTGGCTGTATGGATGAGTGTGTGCTTGTATCAGTGATTGAATAAGAGAGTAAGTATGTGTTAGTATCTGTATAAATAAGTGAGGTGGTGTGTGTATAACTGTATAGGTGAGTAAATGGGAGTGTGAATGATTCTTTGTATGATTGACTAGGTGTGTGAGTAACTCTATGGATGAGTGGTGATGTGTGAGTGTCTGTATAGGTGTATGAGTGCAAATGATAGTGCTGTATTGATAAGTGACTGCATGTATGAGTGACTGTATGGGTGAATGAGTGGACGTGTGTGTAGACCTAGGAATCAGTGAGTGGGTATGTAGTAACTGGTATTGGTGTGTCTATGGTTTCGAAAATGGTAGTCTGTAATTTAGAGTGGGTGTATCAAAGGTTATATTAGGGTGTGAGGAGGTGCATCAGATTATCACGTGGATGATGTCATCAGTAATGTCATCAGTGATGTCATTTGAGATGTCATCAGTGATGTCAACAGTGATGTCACTGACCATGTCATGAATGATGTAATATGTGACGTCATAAGCAGTGCATTGCGGGGGCGCAAGTTATAGTTAGCTCAACTAACTGTAACGGCTGAATTTCTCTGGTTTTGCACGAGTGAAATGTCCAACTAACTATAACGTCCCTGAAACCTATGTTTTTTTCAGTGAATTTCTATGTTTTTTAAAAATGATAATTTCTAACCATGGCGTCCTTGAAACCTATAGTTTTTTCAGTGAATATAAATATATATATATATATATATACATATACATATGATATTCTTAATAGAAATATTTTTTTACATTATATGTTTTATATTGCAAATGTAATATTATGACAATATATATATATATATATATATACACGTACTAATACATCTCAAATATTAATAATATTAATGTATAATGTAAAATAAATACTTTTATTAATTGTGTTACACCATATATACCTGTATGCATGTGTGTGTGTGTGCAATTCCAAAACAACAAATTACAAAAAACTATAAACATTAAAATAGATTTAAAAAGGAAAACAAATAATATGAAATATAACAAAATAAAACAATTAATGCTATAAAATCCATTTAGCCAATATTATAACAACTATTAGAGTCTAAGAATATTAAACATATTATTCCACTGTACTTTATGCAACAGCAGAGAAAGTGTTGGATTTCAGAGGGGTGAAATTGACTATTTCCACTCCAGTCATCGGAACAGTATGAAAAGTGTTGGACTTCAGAGTGGTGTAATTTACTATTCCCACTCAGTCTCTGCAACAGTTGGGAAAGTGTTGGATTTCGAGGGGAGAAATTTACTTTTCCCACTCTAAACAGTGCAACAGTAGGAAGAGTGTTGAACTGCAAAGAGCTCAGTTTTTCTATTCCTACTGCTTTCTAAGCAAGAGTAGGGAAAATACTTCACTTCATACACATTACATATATGAGTAATACCATGAATGTATTACTGATCCTACTGCTGTCTAAGCAAGAGTAGGGAAAATACTTCACTTCAAACACATTACAAATATGAGTAATACCATGAATGTAGATAAAATATGAAACTCCTAATAATATATATTTATATATACATATATATATATGTATTTAAAAAACTAAAAACACTTAATCTATGTACATAATTACTAGTCAATAAATGAATTAGCAATTAATAAATAATTGTTATTCTATTATTAATTAACTTCCCACACTGCACCCCTACAAACCTAGCAGTCTGCACCTAAAAGATAACTAAAAACATTAATTGTTAATTAATTATTACTCAATTAATTTTCCATCCTAGACTCCTACAAACATATCATTTTGCAACGAAAATAAAATGAGATTAAGTAAGTAGTCCACAATTTACACATTTCAAATTCAATTAAATAATTAATTTACAAAAAATAAATAATAGCTAATTATGAATTGCTATTAGTATCTCCACAAATAAAATATGAGTAAAGGAAATCAGTATTCCATATTTTACATAATTAAAAATCAATTAAATAATTAACAGTTATTGAAAATTTGTTAATTACTTGATTAACTTCCCACTCCTTGATTAACTTTACACCCTACACCCCTACTAGCAGCCCACAACTAAACTATAATTATTATAAATACAAATAAGTATTCCATAATTTACATAATAGAAAATCAATTAAATAATTACTTAACAATTAATAATTAATTGTAAATTAATTATTAATTAATTAATTAACTTCCCACATTATACTCTTCTACACCTAAATGCCCACAATTTATATATAACACTAAAATAAATCAGTATAACATGAATTCATAATAAATATCAATCATATAATTAAAAGACATTTATTAAATAATTCTTAAGCATTTATTACTTGATTAGCTTCCCACCCTATCACCCTGCAAACCCAACAGCCCGCTACGACAATATAAATTACTATTAAAAATGAATATCACATTTTAAATCACTTCAAATTACAAGCTATATTTTAAAAATAGTTTAATAACATTTATTTAAACAATAGTAACACTTAAAATTAATGTCAACTAAAACACATTAAAAAAACAATATTTTGACCACTATATTAGTGAAACCAATATTAAAAATATCTATTTTATTTACAGCGATATTACTTACCTCCCAAAAACAATATTCTTTTCAATGATATTTCTGCATCACGATATTTGGGTCACGATATTTAATTTCAGATACTTCTGTTTCCCGATATTTTTTAATAGACATTTTGTCCAAACACCTTACCCTACCCAGTTACGCCTATTGTGCTTTTGCTTTTCACAGCACTTAGCTCAGTGCACTGTGTTGGGTAATGGTGCAGATATCAGTATAGGTGAGCCTCCTGGTGCCCACCTAAAACACTTTTTAAATGCTAATTTCTCAAAATACTCTGAACAGTTGTACACCAAACCAAGCAACAGCACTTTTTTGAGTATAGTTCAATTTTCATATAAGGCTTGGTGAAATTTCGGTCCGCTGTTTTTTTGCCAGACAACAAAGAATCCTGTAGGAGTTAAAATAGGAAATATCACTTTCTTACTCTGCCCCTGTTAATTTTTCCCTCCTTAAATGGGTTTGTCACAGCTTAGTTATAGTAAGGTAAGACTTTTCTTGACAATAGCAGTTTTTCTTTAGCTAATTACTTTGATGCTGTTTGATGAATCTTCACTACACTCTCCAAAAATGTTCATCCACTCAGCTCCTTCCGGGAAAGTTTTGGGGCGATCCGGGAAGCAGGGGCTGACAAAAACAGGGGATCCCAAAATGCAAAAGACCATGCAGTTTCCATAGAGCTAATTAGACAACGATACAGAAAATCTGAAAAAAATGGCTGAACAGAATTACACCAGTTTCGACAGAAAGCTAGGTGTTTATCCAGAAAGCATGTTTTTTGTGATTTTGTGTAAATCTGTTCAGAAGTTTTGGATAAATTAAGGTTACAAAAATAAAGATATGGCAGTTGATCCTTCTGGAGTCCCATGGAAGTCCCACGGGACTGGTAACTTAAAAACTTAGGGGCAGATTTACAAGAACTGACGCATCTCTGCGTTTTGGCAGAGATGTGTCAGTTCAATTGGGTCACGCAAAAAAACGTTGCGCCACCATGGATGCGTCACATTTACAATGCGGTGCACCATGACGCAAGGATTGACAGATGTGTCATGCATCTGTTGGCGTAAAGGTAACGCATTAATGGAGTCGTGTCGCAAGCACGACGCAACTCCAGCAATGCTCAGGAATGCCTATTCCTATTGTGCTTCGTCACTCCTTACGCCTGCTTCAAGCAGGCGTATGGTTTTGATGCAGTGGCGTCGTAGAAGTGACGCAGTGAAATCTTGTAGATTTCACTGTGTCACTTTTATGAGGCTTTCTTGCGTCGTAACGCCCACCCTGCATACATTATACCTGATGCTGGTATAATGTGATACAGGACTTTACAATGTGACACATCTCCCTAGATGAGTCACGTTGTAAATGTGTCGCAACATGGCGCATTGTTTACGACGCCGCTGTGTCACAAAAGGTACGCAAAGGCGGCGTAAAAGTGTGGCAAAGGGCTTGTAAATCTGCCCCATAAAGCGTTGAGATCGGCGAATACAGCTCTTTCTCTGGTCTGTCATTGCCCTCCTGCAGGACCGAAACCAGCACCACAGGAGTGAGTTCTCTGATAAGTGGGCGCAACATCAGAAGAAATGATGTAGCCACTATTACGGGACACAGGCACCAGTCCCCGTGTCCTGAGAGCATTTAAAAAAATACTAAGGGTGCAGTGTAGGGGTACCTTGACCCCCTGACTCTTGTGGGGGGGGACTGAGAGGAACCTCCCTCCCCTGGGCCAAAATCAGAAAAGAAATGCAATCTCCAAGAGAACAGAGGGCCCGGGAAAATGAATTACAAAAATGAAAATGTGGGGTGGGTGTCCGTGCCAAACCCCACCCCACGACATGCACAGCTGAAGGGCCGTGTTCGGTGGGGGAATTGGCAACCTGCATGGAGTTAGGCGCCGAACTCCATGCTGTGTACGGCCAAAGGTGTTGCACTGCCGGGGGTTGGCGCCCATTGGGGCCGATATGGTAATAAGATCTTTAAAAAAACTAGAAATTCACTGAAAAAGAAAAGATTGTTTTAATGCATTGTAATTTTTTTTCTTCAGCTATTGTAATAATATCTAACTTTACATTACAAAAAATGTAGAAATTCACTGAATAAAACAAACATTTAAGTGACTGTATTGTTTGGTGAAAATGTTAGTTAAAATGTAACATTTTAAACACAATAACACTGAAATTCACTACATATAGTTTACTGAGCCATCTAGAACTTGTGCCCCCAGCATGCTCTGCTTATGACCTCACAGAGTGTATCACTCATGACATGTTCAATGACATCATTGATGACATCACTGATCTGATCACATCTCAATTGACACAAATGATGACAACACTGGGCATGGTGGGGCATTATATATATATATATATATATATATATATTATCTACTGGCGGTCGCCAGTAGATAGTTATAGTTAAAACCTATTATCCATAGGAAATCCGCGACATTCTATTTGAAATAACGTTGGCGCCGGTTGACGAATCTTCGCGAAAGTTTCCAACTTGTTGGGGCGCTCCGGTCCGCTCCTATCCTGAAAGTCTCGGGGTGATACGTCAAGCAGGGGCCGAGAAAAAGGGGGTCCCAAAACGCGTTTTCCCCATTCATTTTTCCATAGGAACCTTTAGTCGCAGCTACAGCCCGAACTGCTGAACGGAATTACACCAAATTTGGCAAAGAGGTAGCCCTTGGTTCAGTGTCGTGCCTTTTGCTTAAATGGTGTAAATCCGTTCAGTAGTTCCTGAGAAAATCAAAAGTAAAGTCACATATATATCTGGGCGGAGCCTAACCACACATGTCATCGTGAGATCTGATTGGCTGTCAGCACTTCATCCTGGAATTGCTGGCAGCCATCTTGGGACCAATATAAATGATAGTACCTCATTGAAATGCATTGTAGTGAATAGAAGATTTTGAGGGTCACCAAAAGGAGAATTATAAAGGGTGATAACAGGCTTTAGTTACATTAGAATTTATTTGTTGATGGTACCATACTAATTTTAGGAATTGTGGTGTATTCTAAGGTGATTTTACCATGTGAAAAACCTTCTGCTGGGATATCATGAATCATGTTTGAGAGAACACTATTTTCTCATGCTTGTCCCATGGAGGTTTGGAAGGTGCTCCAGAAGCTAAAATGAGAGCATATTTTCTGTAAATTCACATTATCTTTCTCACTCATGTGAGAATGAAGTCTGACATTCTCAGTAAAACATGTACATCCAACAAGGGCAGAGACTGTCAGTTGATTCCTTTGTGTTCTACTGCAGCTTCCCAGAGTGTTCTAAAGAACAACTAGAGTGCTAACAGCCTTACTTATGACAAAAGTATGGCACACCTGAAGCCATCTTGATTGGAATAAACTGGTAACACTTAAACAATTTAATTTAAAAAGGAACAAAATGATGGGGTTCATTTTGTCATAGAAATTATGGTTAGTGCTGTAGAAAGAAAATTAGGGCATGTTTCAAGTGTGATCTCAAATATCTTCCTGTTTAATTTCAACAGGAGCAGCCTGCCAGTTGATGCCTTTGTGTTCTACTGCAGCTTCCCAGAGTGTTCTAAAGAACAACTAGAGCGCTAACAGCCTTACTTATGACAAAAGTATGGCACACCTGAAGCCATCTTGATTGGAATAAACTGGTAACACTTAAAACATTTAATTTAAAAAGGAACAAAATGATGGGGTTCATTTTGTCTTAGAAATTATGGTTAGTGCTGTAGAAAGAAAAATTAGGACATATTTCAAGTGTGATCTCAAATATCTTCCTGTTATATTTCAACAGGAGCAGCCTGCCAGTTGATGCCTTTGTGTTCTACTGCAGCTTCCCAGAGTGTTCTAAAGAACAACTAGAGCGCTAACAGCCTTACTTATGACAAAAGTATGGCACACCTGAAGCCATCTTCATTGGAATAAACCAGTAACACTTAAAACATTTAATTTAAAAAGGAACAAAATGAGGGGTTCTTTTTGAAATAGAAATTATGGTTAGTGCTGCAGAAAGAAAAATTAGGGCATGTTTTAAGTGAGATCTCAAATCCTCTTCTATTTCATTAGAAAATTCTGACATGCAGACTGAAACAATCACTTTCAATACCAGCAGCAGACTACCAGTTAACTCCCTGGTGAGCAGTAGCTTTACTCCAGTGATCTAATGAGCAACTAGAGTGCTAACATTCTGAATTTATGGCAGATGTGAGACATCTGAATGCCTTCTTGATGGAATCAAAGTAAAAAACTGAAAGCATTTCCTACTGAGGAGACTGCAGTAAATGAAGAAATTAGGAAACTTCATAACAAAGAAGTCTTCCAAGATGGCCACCAGTGAAAAAGAGCCCAAATGTAGCACAAATATTACCCAGATGTAGCCCACATATAGCCCAATGACAAAAGTGTGCAAAACACTTTTTATTTTTAGTTTTTTTGTAGTTTTATGTAGTGCAGACTGGTCAGGTATTGGAGCATTGCATCTTAAAACATGACCCCCTACACTACAAAAAAACCACTGCACTACCTTAAACCCTAAAACACTACCCCCAGCACGACCCCCTACACTACACAAGCACCACTGCACTATCCTAAACCCTAAAACACTACCCCCAGCACGACCCCCTACACTACCCAAACACCACTGCACTAACCTAAATCCTAAAACACTACCAGCAGCACGACCCCCTACACTACCCAAACACCACTGCACTACCCTAAAACATGACCCCTATACTACACAAACACCACTGCACTACCCTAAACCCTAAAACACTACCCCCAGCACGACCTCCTACACTACACAAGCACCACTGCACTACCCTAAACCCTAAAACACTACCCCAGCACGACCCCCTACACTACACAAACACCACTGCACTACCCTAAACCCTAAAACACTACCCCCAGCACGACCCCCTACACTACCCAAACACCACTGCACTAACCTAAATCCTAAAACACTACCCCCAGCACGACCCCCTACACTACACAAACACCACTGCACTACCCTAAACCCTAAAACACTACCCCAACACGACCCCCTACACTACACAAGCACCACTGCACTACCCTAAACCCTAAAACACTACCCCCAGCACGACCCCCTACACTGCCCGAACACCACTGCACTGCCCTAAACCCTGAAACACCAGCCCCTGCATGACCCCCTACACTGCCCGAACACCACTGCACTGCCCTAAACCCTGAAACACCACCCCTAGCACGACCCCCTACACTGCCCGAACACCACTGCACTGCCCTAAACCCTGAAACACCACCCCTTCACGACCCCCTACACTGCCCGAACACCACTGCACTGCCCTAAACCCTGAAACACCACCCCCAGCATGACCCCCTACACTGCCCGAACACCACTGCACTGCCCTAAACCCTGAAACACTACCCCCAGCAAGACCCCCTACACTGCCCGAACACCACTGCACTGCCCTAAACCCTGAAACATCACCCCCAGCAAGACCCCCTACACTGCCCGAACACCACTGACCTAAACCCTGAAACACCACCCCCAGCACGACCCCCTACACTGCCCGAACACCACTGCACTGCCCTAAACCCTGAAACACTACTCCCAGCATGACCCCCTACACTGCCCGAACACCACTGCTCTGCCCAAAACCCTGAAACACCAGCCCCAGCACGACCCCCTACACTGCCCGAACACCACTGCACTGCCCTAAACCTTGAAACACCAGCCCCTGCACGACCCCCTACACTGCCCGAACACCACTGCACTACCCTAAACCCTGAAACATCACCCCCAGCATGACCCCCTACACTGCCTGAGCACCACTGCACTGCCCTAAACCCTGAAACACCAGCCCCAGCATGACCCCCTACACTGCCCGAACACCACTGCACTGCCCTAAACCCTGAAACACCAGCCCCAGCACGACCGCCTACACTGCCCGAACACCACTGCACTGCCCTAAACCCTGAAACACCAGCCTCAGCACGACCCCCTACACTGCCTGAACACCACTGCACTGCCCTGAACCCTGAAACACCAGCCCCAGCACAACACCCTACACTGCCCGAACACCACTGCACTGCCCAAAACCCTGAAACACCACCCCGTGCATGACCCCCTACACTGCCCGAACACCACTGCACTGCCCTAAACCCTGAAACACCACCCCCAGCGCGACCCCCTACACTGCCTGAACACCACTGCACTAAC
>CAWUFW010032033.1:0-14550 GCA_963921515.1 Calotriton arnoldi | reverse complement strand
GAGGATTTGAGATCTCACTTAAAACATGCACTAAATTTTCTTTTGCAGCACTAACCATAATTTCTATGGCAAAATGAACCCCCTCATTTTGTTCCTTTTTAAATTAAATGTTTTAAGTGTTACCAGTTTATTCCAATCAAGATGGCTTCAGGTGTGCCATACTTTTGTCATAAGTAAGGCTGTTAGCACTCTAGTTGTTCTTTAGAACACTCTGGGAAGCTGCAGTAGAACACAAAGGCATCAACTGACAGGCTGCTCCTGTTGAAATATAACAGGAAGATATTTGAGATCTTACTTAAAACATGTCCTAATTTTTCTTTCTACAGCACTAACCATAATTTCTATGGCAAAATGAACCCCCTCATTTTGTTCCTTTTTAAATTAAATGTTTTAAGTGTTACCAGTTTATTCCAATCAAGATGGCTTCAGGTGTGCCATACTTTTGTCATAAGTAAGGCTGTTAGCACTCTAGTTGTTCTTTAGAACACTCTGGGAAGCTGCAGTAGAACACAAAGGAATCAACTGACAGTCTCTGCCATTGTTGGATGTACATGTTTTACTGAGAATGTCAGACTTCATTCTCACATGACTGAGAAAGATAATGTGAATTTACAGAAAATATGCTCTCATTTTAGCTTCTGGAGCACCTTCCAAAACTCTATGGGACAAGCATGTGAAAATAGTTTTCTCTCAAACATGATTCATGATATCCCAGCAGGAGGTTTTTCACGAGGTAAAATCACCTTAGAACACACCACAATTCCTGAAATTAGTATGGTACCATCAACAAATGAATTCTAATGTAACTAAAGTCTGTTATCGCCCTTTATAGTTCTCCTTTTGGTAACCCTCAAAATCTTCGATTCACTACAATGCATTTCAATGGGGTACTATCATTTATATTGGTCTCAAGATGGCTGCCAGCAATTCCAGGATGAAGTGCTGACAGCCAATCAGATCTCACGATGACATGTGTGGTTAGGCTCCGCCCATATATATATATGTGTTTTTACTTTTGATTTTCTCAGCAACTACTGAACGGATTTACACCATTTAACAAAAAGGGTTCTTTTTGAACCAAGAACTACCTCTTTGCCAAATTTGGTGTAATTCCGTTCAGCAGTTCGGGCTGTAGCCGTGTCTAAAGTTTCCTATGGGAAAATGAATGGGGAAAACACGTTTTGGGACCTCCCTTTTTCTCGGCCCCCGCTTGACGAATCACCCTGAGACTTTCAGGGTAGGAGCGGACCGGAGCGGGCCATAAAGTTTGAAAATTTCGCGAAGATTCGTCAACCGACGCAAGAGTTATTTCAAATAGAATGTCGCGGATTTCCTATGGAAAATAGGTCCTAACAATAACTATCTACTGGCGACCGCCAGTAGATAATATATATATACATATATATATAAAGAATACAAATATTTATTTTATATTATATTAATTTTTTCTATTTTAAATGTTGTATTGTGAATATATATATAATTCAGAAAGATACTTATTTTAGTTGTTCTATTTTTTAAATAATTCAAATGTATTAATATGAAAATATATATATATATATATATATATATATACGTATATATATATATATATTCACTGAAAAAAACCATAGGTTTCAGGCACGTTATAGTTAGAAATTAGCATTTAAAAACCTTAGAAATTCACTGAAAAAACCATAGGTTTCAGGGGCATTATAGTTAGTTGGACATTTCACTCAGTACAAAACCATAGAATCATAAAATCATACTGGCGGTCGCCAGTAGATAGTTATAGTTAGGACCTATTTTCCATAGGAAATCGGCAACATTCTATTTGAAATAACTCTTGCGTCGGTTGACGAATCTTCCCGAAATTTTCAAACTTTATGGCCCGCTCCGGTCCGCTCCTACCCTGAAAGTTTCGGGGTGATTCGATCAAGCGGGGGCCGAGAAAAAGGGGGTCCCAAAGCGTGTTTTCCCCATTCATTTTCCCATAGGAAACTTTAGCCACGGCTACAGCCCGAACTGCTGAACGGAATTACACCAAATTTGGCAAAGGGGTAGTTCTTGGTTCAGAAAGAACCCTTTTCTTAAATGGTGTAAATCCGTTCAGTAGTTGCGGAGAAATTAAAAAAATAAGAGTCAAAAATCAATTTCCCATAGGAAACTTTATGCAAGGCTACAGCCCGAACTGCTGAACGGAATTACACCAAATTTGGCAAAGAGGTAGTTCTTGGTTCAGAAAGAACCCTTTTTAGGTCGAGCCTCGAGTAGCGCGCAAGCGCTGCTAGGCGAAGACTTTAAGTAAGGGGGTTTCAGAAGCAGTCCAAACGCTCGTGCGTCGTGGCTGGCCTTTTTCGGATGGTTACGCGCGGCAGACATGTGTTTCCAATTATCGTGCCCAGACGCGTGCGCGATAATTGGAAAACATGCCGGCAAAGGCCATGACGCACGAGCGTCTGGTCAGCTGAGCAGGCTGCCGCGCTCGCTCGCCCCCGCTCCTCTCGTCCCCGCTCCTCTCTTGTTTTTAAAGCAATGGCTGCAGCGTACATCGGCGCATTACCGACCCCCACTCCCCTGACTAACCCCATATGCCAGGGCGAATCACTTCATTAGCGTCTGGTTCCGCCGCAGCGCTACATGCATGCATCACATGAAACCGAGAGCTTCTGTGTAGACATATTTTACATACAGGAGCCGTGTTTAGGAAATGAAGCCCTCTTTTAAACGGGCTGCGGAATCCAAACAAATTCATGTAGGATGGGAACTAATAATGTGCTACGTCACATGATCCCATACGCTTAGCCTACATTTTAAAACGAACTATAAGGAAATCTTATGCCGGCTTCTGCCGTAGATGGAATAATGCGGGAGGAAAACACGCTAAACCCTGTTCTCAATGTGCGCTGGATCTACCTCAGAATAGCACACGAGAGGAATGTTGCACGTAAAAGGCACGCCGGGGCAACGCTAAAAGGTGTATGTGGCGGGGTTGGTGTCGGTATTATGAACAATACAGATCGCAAGCAAACGGTCTACACGTGTATGATCAACGACGAGATTTTCAGCACTTTCATTTGCCAGTCTCCCTCACCCCCCCCACACACACACATGAAAACCTAATGCAATTTAGTCACTGCTAACAATAGATTAGAATTAGTGACCCAGAAATGTAAAAATAGCAGCCACGAAGCTGCGGAGTGCAAGTAAAGAAGGATTAACCGTTTTCATGGGGTGCCCTGTGTGTACGTGTGCGTGGGTGGGTGATGCTGCAGGGCACGCTATAGAAAGTTTAACGTAAATGACGTTTAAAGTCAAACCAGGTGGGAGAGGATCCCTCATTTTGATGGGGAGTTCCCTTTTCGGTGTCTCCCTCCTCCGTGATGCTACTTCCTGGAACAACTTCCATCAGACAGGGGCTCTAAACTCCGCACTGGGTGGTCTGCTGGCCTCTGGGAGAGGTTTGTTCGACTGTGTATTTAATGGATTTTTCCACAAGTGGATGAGGAACTCTGCTGTGTGTTCTTTTCCTGTGAATTTGTTGGACTTTTTGAGAGAGGACACACTCACTGCACATAATATCCACCCTTTTGAAACACAGAATTGACCAAATACTATTTTTTCCTCGTCTTCTCACTTATGCATACAATAATGTGTTTCTGCGCTGACCTCAGTGTTTCTTTCTCGGTGACGTTGTTGGTAGCATGGGGTTAACCCCATTGT
This sequence comes from Calotriton arnoldi, assembly GCA_963921515.1. Taxonomy (NCBI): domain Eukaryota; kingdom Metazoa; phylum Chordata; class Amphibia; order Caudata; family Salamandridae; genus Calotriton; species Calotriton arnoldi. The sequence goes on along the minus strand of CAWUFW010032033.1, from coordinate 10,848 downwards.
ATTTCAATGCCTCGCCAGGGTAGTAAGCGCTATATATAATTTCGAACATTACTCGTATGGGTAAAAGAGCATAGGAAACAATAAATATGGCTTAACTGGGAAGTGCATGTCTCACTATCGTGTGCAGCCTCACTCACTCGTGCGTGCTTTGCAGAAATGCATTAAACTGCATTATCCCAAGCAGAGCTATAATCTATGTACAATTGTGTGCGTGGACTGGAAATGCCTCTGCATAGTTGCAAATGCAAATTAAACATTTTCTGGAGTACATCTGGAAACCTACAACTGTTGCGAGTTTGCAAGTACCACATGTCAAATCCTTGGTAAATTCAGTCCGAAATCTACATCCACATGATGACATATATCTGTGGGTGTAGATTTTCAATTTTTTTTGTAAAATGCGAAAAATACATGGAAAGTATTTAATGCAAGCTTTTCCTCCAAAACCAAAACATTCACATTAAAATAATTATTGTAATGTTAAACGCTTTAACCTCTGTAAATACTAGGCTTTTTACATGGCTAACAGGGTCAAACATAAAACCCAATTTCAACAAGTAGCATTGGCAAAGTCAATAGCCCTGGCTGCAAAGCTATTGGCTTTGCTGGTGCTTGTTTAGTATAGTTTTTTTTTAACAGTTTTCACTCCAAGAAAGGAACATGTCAAGAAAAATGGTAAATTATGATAAAGGTTACCAAAATACATTCCAGGGTGGCTGCTAGTATTTACTACGCACTCAAACAGTACAGGAGTGAAATGTTGCTTCCTGCTAGTGGCTGTTAGCATCCTGTTAGTAGTACGTGAAGAGCTGCTGGGTCATTGTAAAGGTAAAACAAAAGACATTTAAACGAATAAAATCACATAGTTTTGAAGTGGAATATTGCGAAAGGCAGGCATGTAGTCACAGTTTGCAAGTATGTTTTATTGTTATTTACATTCACATAGTAATTAGACCTACTCTTCTGACCTCACTCTCCTTCCTTGTGCTTCACACTGCTCTTCTTCTCCTAACTCTTCTTATGCTTCATGCTGCTCCACAACTATTACAATCCAATCCACATAATTCCACTACACACCGCAAAAATACACTCCATAACACATGAGTAAAATACATCGCCATTTACAATGCCAAAGGCTCTAACCCAAACAAATGCGAGACCTATTGCATTTCCAATGCTTGTTGTTAAATGGTGTAAATCCGTTCAGTAGTTGCTGAGAAAATCAAAAGTAAAAACACATATATATCTGGGCGGAGCCTAACCACACATGTCATCGTGAGATCTGATTGGCTGTCAGCACTTCATCCTGGAATTGCTGGCAGCCATCTTGGGACCAATATAATTGATAGTACCACATTGAAATGCATTGTAGTGAATCGAAGATTTTGAGGGTTACCAAAAGGAGAACTATAAAGGGTGATACCAGACTTTAGTTACATTAGAATTCATTTGTTGATGGTACCATACTAATTTCAGGAATTGTGGTGTGTTCTAAGGTGATTTTACCCTGTGAAAAACCTTCTGCTGGGATATCATGAATCATGTTTGAGGGAAAACTATTTTCACATGCTTGTCCCATACAGTTTTTGGAAGGTGCTCCAGAAGCTAAAATGAGAGCATATTTTCTGTAAATTCACATTATCTTTCTCAGTCATGTGAGAATGAAGTCTGACATTCTCAGTAAAACATGTACATCCAACAATGGCAGAGACTGTCAGTTGATTCCTTTGTGTTCTACTGCAGCTTCCCAGAGTGTTCTAAAGAACAACTGGAGTGCTAACAGCCTTACTTATGACAAAAGTATGGCACACCTGAAGCCATCTTGATTGGAATAAACTGGTAACACATAAAACATTTAATTTAAAAAGGAACAAAATGATGTGGTTCATTTTGTCATAGAAATTATGGTTAGTGCTGTAGAAAGAAAAATTAGGACATGTTTCAAGTGTGATCTCAAATATCTTCCTGTTATATTTCAACAGGAGCAGCCTGTCAGTTGATGCCTTTGTGTTCTACTGCAGCTTCCCAGAGTGTTCTAAAGAACAACTAGAGCGCTAACAGTCTTACTTACGACAAAAGTATGGCACACCTGAAGCCATCTTGATTGGAATAAACTGGTAACACTTAAAACATTTAATTTAAAAAGGAACAAAATGAGGGGGTTCATTTTGCCATAGAAATTATGGTTAGTGCTGTAGAAAGAAAAATTAGGACAGGTTTTAAGTGAGATCTCAAATATCTTCCTGTTATATTTCAACAGGAGCAGCATGTCAGTTGATGCCTTTGTGTTCTACTGCAGCTTCCCAGAGTGTTCTAAAGAACAACTAGAGCGCTAACAGTCTTACTTATGACAAAAGTATGGCACACCTGAAGCCATCTTGATTGGAATAAACTGGTAACACTTAAAACATTTAATTTAAAAAGGAACAAAATGAGGGGGTTCATTTTGCCATAGAAATTATGGTTAGTGCTGCAAAAGAAAATTTAGGGCATGTTTTAAGTGAGATCTCAAATCCTCTTCTATTTCATTAGAAAATTCTGACATGCAGACTGAAACAATCACTTTCAATACCAGCAGTAGACTTCCAGTTAACTCCTTGGTGAGCAGTAGCTTTACTACAGTGATCTAATGAACAACTAGAGTGCTAACATTCTGAATTTATGGCAAATGTGTGACACATCTGAATGCCTTCTTGATGGAATCAAAGTAAAAACTGAAAGCATTTCCTACTGAGGAGACTGTAGTAAATGAGGAAATTAGGAAACTTCATAACAAATAAGTCTCCCAAGATGGCCACCAGAGAAAAAAGAGCCCAAATGTAGCACAAATATCACCCAGAGGTAGCCCACGTATAGCCCAATGACAGAAGTGTGCAAAACACTTTTTATTTTTTGTTTTTTTGCAGTTTTATATAGTGCAGACTGGTCAGGTATTGGAGTGCTTTACATGAGCATCGGTTACATCACACAAGGACAATTTCATGTTGGTTGATTCCTACACTACCCAAACACCACTGCACTACCCTAAACCCTAAAACACTACCCCCAGCACGACCCCCTTCCCTACCCAAACACAACTGCACTACCCAAAACTCAAAAACACTACCCCCAGCATGACCCCCTACACTACCCAAACACCACTGCACTAACCTAAACCCTAAATCTACCCCCTATACTACACAAACACCATTGCACTACCCTAAACCCTAAAACACTACCCCCAGCATGACCCCCTACACTACACAAACACCACTGCACTACCCTAAAACCTAAAACACTACCCCAGCATGACACCCTACACTACCCAAACACCACTGCACTACCCTAAACCCTAAAACACTACCCCAGCACGACTCCCTACACTACACAAACACCACTGCACTACCCTATACCCTAAAACACTACCCCCAGCATGACCCCTTCACTACCCAAACACAACTGCACAACCCTAAACCCAAAAACACTACCCCCAGCACGACCCCCTACACTACCCAAACACCACTGCACTACCCTAAACCCTACATCTACCCCCTACACTACACAAACACCATTGCACTACCCTAAACCCTAAAACACTACCCCCAGCATGACCCCCTACACTACACACACACCACTGCACTACCCTAAACCCTAAAACACTACCCCAGCACGACCCCCTACACTACCCAAACACCACTGCACTACCCTAAACCCTAAAACACTACCCCCAGCACGACTCCCTACACTACACAAACACCACTGGACTACCCTAAACCCTAAAACACTACCCCCAGCACGACTCCCTACACTACCTAAACACCACTGCACTACACTAAACCCTAAATCTACCCCCAGCATGACCTCCCACACTACACAAACACCACTGCACTACCCTAAACCCTAAAACACTACCCCCAGCACGACCCCCTACACTACCCAAACACTACAGCACTACCCTTAACCCTAAAACACTAACCCCAGCATGACCCCCTACACTACCCAAACACCACTGCACTACCCTATACCCTAAAACACGACCCCGTACACTACACAAACACAACTGCACTACCCTAAAACACTACCCACAGCATGACCCCCTACACTACACAAACACCACTGCACTACCCTAAACCCTAAAACACTACCCCTACACTACACAAACACCACTGCCCTACCCTAAACCCTAAAACACAACCCCCAGCATGACCGCCTACACTACACAAACACCACTGCACTACCCTAAACCCCCCTACACTATACAAACACCACTGCATTACTCTAAACCCTAAAACACTACCCCCAGCACAACCCCCTCACAACACAAACACCACTGGACTACCCTAAACCCTAAAACACTACCCCAGCATGACCCCCTACACTACCCAAACACCACTGCACTACCCTAAACCCTAAAACACTACCCCCAGCACGACTCCCTACACTACACAAACACCACTGCACTACCCTAAACCCTAAATCTACCCCCTACACTACACAAACACCATTGCACTACCCTAAACCCTAAAACACCACCCCCAGCATGACCCCCTACACTACACAAACACCACTGCACTACCCTAAACCCTAAAACACTACCCCAGCACGACCCCCTACACTACCCAAACACCACTGCACTACCCTAAACCCTAAAACACTACCCCCAGCACGACTCCCTACACTACACAAACACCACTGGACTACCCTAAACCCTAAAACACTACCCCCAGCACGACTCCCTACACTACCTAAACACCACTGCACTACACTAAACCCTAAATCTACCCCCAGCATGACCTCCCACACTACACAAACACCACTGCACTACCCTAAACCCTAAAACACTACCCCAGCACGACCCCCTACACTACCCAAACACTACAGCACTACCCTTAACCCTAAAACACTAACCCCAGCATGACCCCCTACACTACCCAAACACCACTGCACTACCCTATACCCTAAAACACGACCCCGTACACTACACAAACACAACTGCACTACCCTAAAACACTACCCACAGCATGACCCCCTACACTACACAAACACCACTGCACTACCCTAAACCCTAAAACACTACCCCCTACACTACACAAACACCACTGCCCTACCCTAAACCCTAAAACACAACCCCCAGCATGACCCCCTACACTACACAAACACCACTGCACTACCCTAAACCCCTACACTATACAAACACCACTGCATTACTCTAAACCCTAAAACACTACCCCCAGCACAACCCCTCACAACACAAACACCACTGCACTACCCTAAACCCTAAATCGACCCCCAGCACGACCCCCTACACTACCCAAACACCACTGCCATACCCTAAACCCTAAAACACTACCCCCAGCATTAACCCCTACACTACCCAAACACCACTGCACTACCCTAAACCTCAAAACACTACCCCCAGCACTACTCCCTACACTACACAAACACCACTGCACTACCCTAAACCATTAAACACTACCCCAGCACTACCCCCTACACTACCCAAACACCACTGCACTAACATAAACCCTAAAAAACTACCCCCAGCACAACCCCCTACACTACACAAACACCACTGCACTACCCTAAACCCTAAAACACTACCCCCAGCACAACTCCCTACACTACCCAAACACCACTGCACTACCCTAAACCCTAAATCTACCCCCAGCACGACCCCCTACACTACCCAAACACCACTGCACTACCCTACACCATAAAACACTACCCCAGCATGACCCCCTACACTACTCAAACACCACTGCACTACCCTAAACCCTAAAACACTAACCCAGCACGACCCCTACACTACCCATACACCACTGCACTACCCTAAAGCCTAAAACACTACCCCCAGCATGACCCCCTACACTACTGCACTACCCTAAACCCTAAAACACTACCTCCAGCATGACCCCCTACACTACCCAAACACCACTGCACTACCCTAAACCCTAAAACACTACCCCCAGCACGACCCCCTACATGACCCAAACACCACTGCACTACGCTAAACCCTAGAAAAGAAACCCCCACCGCATGCCCAATCCCCCTTACCTCTCACTCCTCGGGGTTCCTCTCTCCTCGTGGTTCCTGCTTCACGTTGTCTCTGAGGGGCGGTGCACGTCGTTGTGAGGAAACGGAACAGCCTCTGTTTCCTTACAACGACATGGATCGTCTACATAGCTTTAGAACGCATGGTCATTTACCATACATACCTTTACAACAAAAATTCGTTGTAAAGGCATGCGTGGTAAATGACCATGCGTTCTAAAAAATGCGTAGTAATGACTTCGTGATGTACAACGCATGCGTGGTAATGCATGCGTTGTAATGGTATCGCAAAGTAAAAAGTCGTTGTAACGGCTGTTTACCGATCGAAGCTGGCCCCTGTTCTTCAGTGAGACGTTTATTTGATTAATTAGGAGGAAGGAATGTGTTTTTTTACCGAAAAGTGCATTCCCGGCTGTTGTATTGTGAAAGTGTCCGCGTGGCCTGGTTTCACTTCCGGTGAGAGAGTGGAAGAGTCTGTTTGGATCTAAAGGAGTTCTGTTGTTGGACGGGGCCGGCGCGACATGTCATCAGAAAACATAGCTAATGGAAAGCGTCCTCCCTGAAGTGTGGAGCAGTGCCATGAGAGGTCAACGAGTGTGCGTCCCACCGCAGTATGACCGCACCGCGTGACCCATGTGCCACCTCCAGGGTACTGGAGGCAGAAGCGGCATCGCAGGTCCTCTTGAAGACCGTTGTAGCACTAATTCTACATTTTGGTACTAGGGCATTTTAACTTCGTTGTTCCTGCCAGATACAAAGAGAAGCTCCTCAGTGCCCTCGTTACCTTTTTTGTGGGTTGTGGTGCTTGTCACTTCACTGCCCCGCCGGCGCACACGACTGGGCACCCCACCTCGTGTGCCATCTGCAGGGCCTCTGCCTTCGGATCACTGGTTTCTGTTTCTGGAGTGGCAACATAAACAGTTGCTCCCAAAGGACTAGCCTGAACACTTAGGTGAATATCCCCTGCACCAGCATTCCACGGAAATTCTTTCCTAGCTCTCCCACATCAACGAGGACGTCATAATAGCACGGCTCCGCTCGCGACACCGTATGACGTCATCGGAGCCATAAGAGAACCTCGTCGGCGTGCTGACGTCAGTTCCACCCATTTTTTCCGTGCCACCGAGGCAAACAGGGGACCGAGACATTTTCACATGTATACATAGTATATTAAATATATATATATTCACTGAAAAAACCATAGGTTTCAGGCACATTATAGTTAGAAATTAGCATTTAAAAACCTTAGAAATTCACTGAAAAACCATAGGTTTCAGGCATGTTATAGTTAGAAATTAGCATTTAAAAACCTTAGAAATTCACTGAAAAAACCATAGGTTTCAGGGGCGTTATAGTTAGTTGGACATTTCACTCGTACAAAACCATAGAAATTCCCCGTTATAGTTAGTTCAGCTAACTATAACTCGCGCACCCGCAATGCACTGCTGATGACGTCACATATTACATCACTCATGACATGGTCAGTGACATCACTCATGACATCACTGATGACATCTCAAATGACATCACTGATGACATTACTGATGACATCATCCAGTGAATGTGTGTTTTTCTGAAAATTAAATATGTTTTATATATGTATATCTCAAGGTCGATGGAAGAATAAATGGGTATATAAGTGTCTAAATGGATGATTTTGTGTTGTAAAATTGATTGTATAACTGACTAAGTCTATCTTAGTGAATACATGGGTTAGTGAGTAATGTTTAAATATGAAAATATCTGTATCAGTCTCTCACTTTGTGTATAAGTGGCTGAATGGGTTGGTGAGTAGCTACATGAGTGTCTATATGGGTTATTAGTTGGTTTTTTGAGTATCAGTATGAGTGTCTGAGTGTCTGTATGGTTCGGTGGGGGGTATTACTTAGTGCATAGATGCATGAATGAGTGACTCACTGTATGTGTTGAAGACAGCATGTGTGCAGGACTGTATAGGTGGATGAGTATGTGTATGGGTGTGTTAGTGAGTGAATGACTGTCTCAATAGTGTCTTTATGAGTAACTACATATGTTTTAAAACTAGTATATGTGAGTATTGGTGATTATAAGTGAGTATATGTGAGAGTGAGAGATTGGAAGAGTTCCTGTACAAATAAGTAGGTGTTTCTATAAGTGATTGTTTAAGAGAGTAAGTATGTGTAAGTTTCTGTAGAAGTAAGTGTGGTAGTGTGTGTATAACTGTATATGCAAGTAAATGGATGTTTGATACTTTGTTTGCATGTGTGACTATGTGTGTGAGTAACTCTATGGATGAGTGGCGGTGTGTAACAGGATGTATAGGTGTATGAGTACATATGATGAGTGAGTACATGTATGAGTGTCTGTATAGGGACTGTTGGTGAATGAGTGGATGTGTGTGTAGATCTTGGAATTACTGAATAGGTGTGTTGTAACTGGTATTGGTATGTCCATTGTTTTTAAAATGTTAGTTTGTATTTTTGAGTGTGTGTATCAAAGGTTATATTAGGGTGAGAGGAGGTCTGCCACTCTATCACAAGGGTGATGTCATCAGTGATGTCATTTGAGATGTCATCAGTGATGTCATGAGTGATGTCACTGACCATGTCATGAGTGATGTAATATGTGACGTCATCAGCAGTGCATTGCGGTGCACGCGAGATATAGTTAGCTGAACTAACTATAACGGGGAATTTCTATGGTTTTGTACGAGTGAAATGTCCAACTAACTATAACGCCCCTGAAACCTATGGTTTTTCAGTGAATTTCTAAGGTTTTTAAATGCTAATTTCTAACTATAACGTGCCTGAAACCTATGGTTTTTTCAGTGAATATATATATATATATATATATATATATATATATACGTATATATATATATTTTCATATTAATACATTTGATTTATTTAAAAAATAGAATAACTAAAATAAGTATCTTTCTGAATTATATATATATTCACAATACAACATTTAAAATAGAAAAAATTAATATAATATAAAATAAATATTTTTATTCTTTATGTATATATATATATATATATATATATATATATATATATACACGTTTGTGTGTGTTATTCAAGTATATATTTATGTATAGAATTAAATACATGTGGAATATATTTAATTTACATTATATTTTATCTATGTATTAAAATATTTAACATTTACTACTTAAACCCTCTATTCTTTATTTTTTTTAATCAAAATTTTTGTCTATATTTTGATGATATTTTGCCAATAATATTTTTTTCAACTATTTATTTACTTACCATTATAAGTATAGGAGCACAATATTATGGTGAAGATATTTCTTGACTTGATATTTTTGTCAACTATACTGTTTACCATGATATTGTGTCAGTGATACCCAGCAAAAATAGTCACTGCCCTCTTAGCCTGGGAAGAATGATGTTGTTCCTGTTTACAGTTCAAGTTTTACTTACTCTTGCATTCCCTAAAAGTATTTTTCTAGGATGCTGGGTTTCTGTATTTTTTTCATGTAAACTATTGCTTAAGTATTGTGCTTAGTGTGAAAAGATTTCCTTTGTGCAGCTGTGTGAGCTCAGGATGTGGATGGGCCATGATTGAGAGCTTTGGAGTTCAGGCTGAAAGCAGTGCAAATATTTTACAGTGCCGTCAGTGAGTCACAAAGTTGACCGGAATAAATGCTCATCCAATCCTTTGCCTCTCTGCAGAGCACGCAGAGCAACAGTCTGGTGAACCAATTGTAACTTTGATTATATGTAGGGCTCCGGGTTCGCGCCACAACACGATCCACGGCTACGAGACGAACACGCCAGCGACGAGGGCGAGGCGAAGCAAAGAAAAAGACGAACGAGACGAACCAACCATGAATCCCATCGTGCCGATCCTACCAATATTCTACATCTACTACCGGAACAGGCACGGACGCGTACGGCGCAGAAGGTAAGTCAGACACCAACTACAAAAACAAACTACACGTACCCGACACATCACACACACACAGAGGGATGCAGAAAATACTTGCAACAGCAGCACCATAGGGGCGGGATGGCCATCACCAATGCCACATATACACATAGGGGCCTGGATGCCTACCACTACTACCACCCCTACCCAGGGGGTGCCAGATGCCAACCACTACTACCACCCTTACCCAGGGGTGCCAGATGCCTACCACTACTACCACCTCTACCCATGGGGGGCTGGATGCCTATCACTACTACCACCTCTACCCAGGGGGTGCCAGATGCCTACCACTACTACCACCTCTACCCAGGGGGTGCCAGATGCCTACCACTACTACCACCTCCACCCAGGGGTGCCAGATGCCTACCACTACTACCACCTCTACCCATGGGGGGCTGGATGCCTGTCACTACTACCACCTCTACCCAGGGGTGCCAGATGCCTACCACTACTACCACCTCTACCCATGGGGGACTGGATGCCTACCACCACTACCACCTCTACCCATGGGGGGCTGGATGCCTACCACTACTACCGCCTCTACCCAGGGGGTGCCAGATGCCTACCACTACTACCACCCCTACCCATGGGGGCTGGATGCCTGTCACTACTACCACCACTACCCAGGGGGTGCCAGATGCCTACCACTACTACCACCTCTACCCAGGGGTGCCAGATGCCTACCACTACTACCACCTCTACCCAGGGGTGCCAGATGCCTACCACTACTACCACCTCCACCCAGGGGTGCCAGATGCCTACCACTACTACCACCTCTACCCAGGGGGTGCCAGATGCCTACCACTACTACCACCTCTACCCAGGGGGTGCCAGATGCCTACCACTACTACCACCTCTACCCAGGGGTGCCAGATGCCTACCACT
>CAWUFW010032032.1:0-14551 GCA_963921515.1 Calotriton arnoldi | reverse complement strand
GTTACGTATTGCTCACATATATATCTGGGCGGAGCCTAACCACACATGTCATCGTGAGATCTGATTGGCTGTCAGCACTTCATCCTGGAATTGCTGGCAGCCATCTTGGGACCAATATAAATGATAGTACCCCATTGAAATGCATTGTAGTGAATCGAAGATTTTGAGGGTTACCAAAAGGAGAACTATAAAGGGTGATAACAGACTTTAGTTACATTAGAATTCATTTGTTGATGGTACCATACTAATTTCAGGAATTGTGGTGTGTTCTAAGGTGATTTTACCCTGTGAAAAACCTTCTGCTGGGATATCATGAATCATGTTTGAGAGAAAACTATTTTCACATGCTTGTCCCATACAGTTTTGGAAGGTGCCCCAGAAGCTAAAATGAGAGCATATTTTCTGTAAATTCACATTATCTTTCTCAGTCATGTGAGAATGAAGTCTGACATTCTCAGTAAAACATGTACATCCAACAAGGGCAGAGACTGTCAGTTGATTCCTTTGTGTTCTACTGCAGCTTCCCAGAGTGTTCTAAAGAACAACTAGAGTGCTAACAGCCTTACTTATGACAAAAGTATGGCACACCTGAAGCCATCTTGATTGGAATAAACTGGTAACACTTAAAACATTTAATTTAAAAAGGAACAAAATGATGGGGTTCATCTTGTCATAGAAATTATGGTTAGTGCTCTGGAAAGAAAAATTAGGACATGTTTCAAGTGTGATCTCAAATATCTTCCTGTTATATTTCAACAGGAGCAGCCTGTCAGTTGATGCCTTTGTGTTCTACTGCAGCTTCCCAGAGTGTTCTAAAGAACAACTAGAGCGCTAACAGTCTTACTTATGACAAAAGTATGGCACACCTGAAGCCATCTTGATTGGAATAAACTGGTAACACTTAAAACATTTCATTTAAAAAGGAACAAAATGAGGGGGTTCATTTTGCCATAGAAATTATGGTTAGTGCTGTAGAAAGAAAAATTAGGACATGTTTTTAAGTGAGATCTCAAATATCTTCCTGTTATATTTCAACAGGAGCAGCCTGTCAGTTGATGCCTTTGTGTTCTACTGCAGCTTCCCAGAGTGTTCTAAAGAACAACTAGAGTGCTAACAGCCTTACTTATGACAAAAGTATGGCACACCTGAAGCCATCTTCATTGGAATAAACTGGTAACACTTAAAACATTTAATTTAGAAAGGAACAAAATGAGGGGGTTCATTTTGCCTTAGAAATTATGGTTAGTGCTGCAAAAAGAAAATTTAGTGCATGTTTTAAGTGAGATCTCAAATCCTCTTCTATTTCATTAGAAAATTCTGACATGCAGACTGAAACAATCACTTTCAATACCAGCAGTAGACTTCCAGTTAACTCCTTGGTGAGCACTAGCTTTACTACAGTGATCTAATGAACAACTAGAGTAATAACATTCTGAATTTATGGCAAATGTGTGACACATCTGAATGCCTTCTTGATGGAATCATAGTAAAAAACTGAAAGCATTTCCTACTGAGGAGACTGCAGTAAATGAGGAAATTAGGAAACTTCATAACAAAGAAGTCTTCCAAGATGGCCACCAGTGAAAAAAGAGCCCAAATGTAGCACAAATATTACCCAGATGTAGCCCACATATAGCCCAATGACAAAAGTGTGCAAAACACTTTTTATTTTTAGTTTTTTTGCAGTTTTATGTAGTGCAGACTGGTCAGGTATTGGAGCGTTGCATATTAAAACATGACCCCCCTACACTACAAAAACACCACTGCACTAACCTAAACCCTAAAACACTACCCCAGCACGACCCCCTACACTACACAAGCAACACTGCACTATCCTAAACACTAAAACACTACCCCCAGCATGACCCCTACACTACACAAACACCACTGCACTACCCTAAACCCTAAAACACTACCCCAACACCACTGCACTAACCTAAATCCTAAAACACTACCCCCAGCACGACCCCCTACACTACCCAAACACCACTGCACTACCCTAAAACATGACCCCCTACACTACACAAACACCACTGCACTACCCTAAACCCTAAAACACTACCCCCAGCACGACCCCTACACTACACAAGCACCACTGCACTACCCTAAACCCTAAAACACTGCCCCCAGAACGACCCCCTACACTACACAAACACGACTGCACTACCTTAAACCCTAAAACACTACCCCCAGCACGACCCCCTACACTGCCCGAACACCACTGCACTGCCCTAAACCCTGAAACACATACCCTAGCACGACCCCCTACACTGCCCGAACACCACTGCACTGCCCTAAACCCTGAAACACCACCCCTTCACGACCCCTACACTGCCCGAACACCACTGCACTGCCCTAAACCCTGAAACACCACCCCCAGCATGACCCCTACACTGCCCGAACACCACTGCACTGCCCTAAACCCTGAAACACTACCCCCAGCAAGACCTCCTACACTGCCCGAACACCACTGCACTGCCCTAAACCCTGAAACATCACCCCCAGCAAGACCCCCTACACTGCCCGAACACCACTGCCCTAAACCCTGAAACACCACCCCCAGCACGACCCCCTACACTGCCCGAACACCACTGCACTGCCCTAAACCCTGAAACACCACCCCCAGCATGACCCCTACACTGCCCGAACACCACTGCACTGCCCTAAACCCTGAAACACCACCCCTGCACGACCCCCTACACTGCCCGAACACTACTGCACTGCCCTAAACCCTGAAACACCATCCCCAGCACGACCCCCTACACTGCACGAACACCACTGCACTGCCCTAAACCCTGAAACACTACCCCCAGCAAGACCCCCTACACTGCCCGAACACCACTGCACTGCCCTAAACCCTGAAACACCACCCCCAGCAAGACCCCTACACTGCCCGAACACCACTGCCCTAAACAATGAAACACCACCCCCAGCAAGACCCCTACACTGCCCGAACACCACTGCACTGCCCTAAACCCTGAAACACCAGCCCCAGCACGACCCCTACACTGCCCGAACACCACTGCACTGCCCTAAACCCTGAAACACCACCCCTGCACGACCCCCTACACTGCCCGAACACCACTGCACTGCCCTAAACCCTGAAACACCACCCCCAGCACGACCCCCTACACTGCCCGAACACCACTGCACTGCCCTAAACCCTGAAACACCACCCCCTGCACGATCCCCTACACTGCCCGAACACTACTGCACTGCCCTAAACCCTGAAACACCACCCCCAGCACGACCCGCTACACTGCACGAACACCACTGCACTGCCCTAAACCCCGAAACACTACCCCCAGCAAGACCCCCTACACTGCCCGAACACCACTTCCCTAAACCCTGAAACACCACCCCCAGCAAGACCCCCTACACTGCCCGTACACCACTGCACTGCCCTAAACCTTGAAACACCACCCCCAGCATGACCCCCTACACTGCCCGAACACCACTGCACTGCCCTAAACCCTGAAACACCACCCCCAGCACGACCCCCTACACTGCCCGAACACCACTGCACTGCCCTAAACCATGAAACACCAGCCCCAGCACGACCCCCTACACTGCCCGAACACCACTGCACTGCCCTAAACCCTGAAACACCACCCCCAGCACGACCCCCTACACTGCCCGAACACCACTGCACTGCCCTAAACCCTGAAACACCAGCCCCAGCACAACCCCGTACACTGCCCGAACACCACTGCACTGCCCTAAACCCTGAAACACCAGCCCCAGCACGACCGCCTACACTGCCCAAAACCACTGCACTGCCCTAAACCCTGAAACACCAGCCCCAGCAAGACCCCTACACTGCCCGAACACCACTGCACTGCCCTAAACCCTGAAACACCACCCCCAGCAAGACCCCCTACACTGCCCGAACACCACTGCACTAAAGCCTGAAACACCACCCCCAGCAAGACCACCTACACTGGCCAAACACCACTGCACTGCCCTAAACCCTGAAACACCACCCCCTGCACGACCCCCTACACTGCCCAAACACCACTGCACTGCCCTAAACCCTGAAACACCACCCCTCAGCACGACACCCTACACTGCCCGAACACCACTGCACTGCCCTAAACCCTGAAACACCACCCCCAGCACGACCCCCTACACTGCCCGAACACCACTGCACTGCCCTAAACCCTGAAACACCACCCCCTGCACGACCTCCTACACTGCCGGAACACCACTGCACTGCCCTAAACCCTGAAACACCACCCCCAGCACGACCCCCTACACTGCCCGAAAACCACTGCACTGCCCTAAACCCTGAAACATCAACCCCAGCAAGACCCCCTACACTGTCTGAACACCACTGCTCTAAACCCTGAAACACCACCCCCTACACTGCACGAACACCACTGCACTGCCCTAAACCCTGAAACACCACCTCCAGCAAAACCCCCTATACTGCCCGAACACCACTGCACTGCCCTAAACCCTGAAACACCACCCCCAGCAAGACCCCCTACACTGCCCGAACACCACTGCACTAAAGCCTGAAACACCACCCCCAGCAAGACCATCTACACTGGCCGAACACCACTGCACTGCCCTAAACCCTGAAACACCACCCCCTGCATGACCTCCTACACTGCCCAAACACCACTGCACTGCCCTAAACCCTAAACACCACCCCCAGCAAGACCCCCTACACTGCCCGAACACCACTGCACTGCCCTAAACCCTGAAACACCACCCCTCAGCACGACACCCTACACTGCCCGAACACCACTGCACTGCCCTAAACCCTGAAACACCACCCCCAGCACGACCCCATACACTGCCCGAACACCACTGCACTGCCCTAAACCCTGAAACACCAGCCCCAGCACGACCCCCTACACTGCCCGAACACTACTGTACTGCCCTAAACCCTGAAACACAAGCCCCAGCACGACCCCCTACACTGCCCGAACACCACTGCACTGCCCTAAACCCTGAAACATCAACCCCAGCAAGACCCCCTACACTGCCTGAACACCACTGTCCTAAACCCTGAAACACCACCCCCTACACTGCACGAATACCACTGCACTGCCCTAAACCCTGAAACACCACCTCCAGCAAAACCCCTACACTGCCTGAACACCATTGCTCTGCCCTAAATCCTGAAACACTAGCCCCAGCATGACCCCCTACACTGCCCAAACACCACTGCACTGCCCTAAACCCTGAAACACCACCCCCAGCACGACCCCCTACACTGCCCGAACACCACTGCACTGCCCTAAACCCTGAAACACCAGCCCCAGCAAGACCCCCTACACTGCCCGAACACCACTGCACTGCCCTAGACTCTGAAACACCAGCCCCAGCAAGACCCCCTACACTGCCCGAACACCACTGCACTGCCCTAAACCCTGAAACACCAGCCCCAGCACGACCACCTACACTGCCCGAACACCACTGCACTGCCCTAAACCCTGAAACACCAGCCACAGCACAACCCCCTACACTGCCCGAACACCACTGCACTGCCCTAAACCCTGAAACACCAGCCCCAGCACAACCCCCTACACTGCCCGAACACCACTGTACTGCCCTAAACCCTGAAACACCAGCCCCAGCACGACCCCCTACACTGCCCGAACACCACTGCACTGCCCTAAACCCTGAAACACCACCCCTGCATGACCCCTACACTGCCCGAACACCACTTCACTGCCCTAAACCCTGAAACACCACCCCCTGCAGCACCCCCTACACTGCCCGAACACCACTGCACTGCCCTAAACCCTGAAACACCACCCCTGCACCGCCCCCTACACTGCCCGAACACCACTGCACTGCCCTAAACCCTGAAACACCACCCCCAGCATGACCCCCTTTACTGCTCGAACACCACTGCACTGCCCCAAACCCTGAAACACCACCCCCAGCACGACCCCCTACACTGCCCGAACACCACTGCCCTAAACCCTGAAACACCACCCCCTGCACGACCCCCTACACTGCCCGAACACCACTGCACTGCCCTAAACCCTGAAACACCACCCCCTACACTGCCCGAACACCACTGCACTTCCCTAAACCCTGAAACACCACCCCCAGCACGACCCCCTACACTGCCCGAACACCACTGCACTGCCCTAAACCCTAAAACGCCACCCCCAGCATTACCCCCTACACTGCCCAAACACCACTGTACTACCCTAAACACTAGAACACTACCCCCAGCATGACCCCTACACTACCCGAACACCACTGCACTACCCTAAACCCTAACATACTACCCCCAGCACAACCCCTACACTACCCGAACACGACTGCACTGCCCTAAACCCTCAAACACTCCCCCAGCACGACCCCCTACACTACCCGAACACCACTGCACTGCCCTAAACCCTAAAACACTCCCCCAGCACGACCCCTACACTACCCGAACACCACTGCACTGCCTTAAACCCTAAAACACTCCCCCAGCACGACCTCCTACACTACCCAAACACCACTGCACTGCCCTAAACCCTAAAACACTACCCCCGCATGACCCCTACACTACCCAAACACCAATGCACTACCCTAATCCCTAAAACACTACCCCCGCATGACCCCCTACACTACCCTAAACCCTAAAACACTACCCCCGCATGACTCCCTACACTACCCAAAGACCACTGCACTACCCTAAACCCTAAAACACGACCTCCTACACTACACAAACACCACTGCACTACCCTAAACCCTAAAACACTACCCCCTACACTACACAAACACCACTGCACTACCCTAAACGCTAAAACACTACCCCCAGCAGTACCCCTACACTACCCAAACACCACTGCACTAACCTAAACCCTAAAACACTATCCCCAGCAGTACCCCTACACTACCCAAACACCACTGCACTACCCTAAATCACTACCCCCAGCACGACCCCCTACACTACCCAAACACCACTGCACTACCCTAAACCCTAAAACACTACCCCCAGCACGACCCCCTACACTACCCAAACACCACTGCACTACCCTAAACCCTAAAATACTCCCCCAGCACGACTCCCTACACTACCCAAACAACACTGCACTACCCTAAACCCTAAATCTACCCCCAGCATGACCCCCTACACTACACAAACACCACTGCACTACCCTAAACCCTAAAACACTACCCCCAGCACGACCCTCTTCACTACCTAAACACAACTGCACAATTTGTTACAGGCGTTGCAACGCAGGCCTGTGGTGCTTACTGGAAGTACCTAGTGGGCTAGTTGGGCCCCAGGGACCCTCAGGATTCAAGGTGACCTAATCCCCCAACTTAAAACGCACCACGGGGCGCGTTTGCACAGTGGTGAAGGGAGGGGCGTGGCCTCAGGTGACATGTGCGCAAACACGCCCTGTGGTGCGTTTTAAGTTGGGGAATTAATTCCCTTTGAATCCTGAGGGACCCTGGGGGCCAACTAGCCCACCAGGTACCTTCAGTAAGCACAACAGAGTTGCGTTGCAGAGAGGTGAAAAAGGTGCGTGGCCTCGGAACGCCTCTCTGCAACTCAGCTCTGTGGTCCTAACTGTAGGTACCTGGGGGCTAGTTGGGCCCCAGGGACCCTCAGAATTCAAGGGGACTTAATCCCGCAACTTAAAACGCACCATGGGGTGCGTTTGCACACATGTCACCTCAGGCCCCCCCCTCCCTTCACCACTGTGCAAACGCGCCCTGTAGCGCATTTTAAGAGGTAGTTTTAATCCCCCTGCCCTATTATGTACTAGGGACTTGCAGAGGAGGTCATGCTAATCACAGGGGTACCCCAACGCATAGTGTTCCCTAGGGTATGTAGGTGTTTTCACTGTATTCTAAGTGTCTTTTAGCATAGCACTGGCTCTGGTTAGTCAGAGTCAGTTACCACCAGTACCCGTCTGAAAAGTTGTGGGCACAGGATGATTTTGCAACAAGGCCTCTTTCTGCTCCTCTGTTGGTTCTTTCTGCACATCTTTTGCTTCTTTCTGTGCGTTTTTCTTCTTTCTTCACATGTCCTACCTCTGTAGGCATAGTTAGAAACTAGCATTTAAAAAACCTTTGAAATTCACTTAAAAATCATAGGTTTCAGGCACGTTATAGTTAGAAATTAGCATTTAAAAACCTTTGAAATTCACTGAAAAAACCATAGGTTTCAGACACATTATAGTTAGAAATTAGCATTTAAAAACCTTTGAAATTCACTGAAAAAACCATAGGTTTTAGGGACAGTTATAGTTAGTTGGACATTTCACTCGTACAAAACCATAGAAATTCCCCGTTATAGTTAGTTCAGCTAACTATAACTCGCGCCCCGCAATGCACTGCTGATGACGTCACATATTACATCACTCATGACATGGTCAGTGACATCACTGATGACATCACTGATGACATCTCAAATGACATCACTGATGACATCATCCATGTGATAATTTCATGCATCTTCTCACACCCTAATATAACTTTTGATACACCCACTCTAAATTACAGACTGCCATTCTCAAAACCATAGACACTCCAACACCAAAAACTACATTCCCACTCACTGATTCTTAGGTCTACACACACATCCACTCACTCACCCGTACAGTCACTCATACTTAGTCACTAAGTACAGGACTATCATATGCACTCATACACCTATATAAACACTCACACACCGCCACTCATCCATAGAGGTACTCACACACCTAGTCAGTCATGCAAAAACTTAATCACACACCCATTTACTCACCTATACAGTTATACACACACCAGCTCACTTACTCATACAAATACTAGCACATTCTTACACTCTTATACAATCACTGATACAAGTACACACTCATCCATACAGCCACTCTCACAATCACACACTCTCACTTATAGCCATTTATATACTCCAACACACATATATACTGCCTTTCACATATGTAGTTACTCACACATGTACCACTGAGATATACATTCAATCACTAACACACCCATACACACACTCACCCACCCATACAGTCCATCACAGATGCACTCTTGAAACCATGCACCCAGTGAATCACCAACTCACACATCTATGCACAGAGTCACACACACCCCACCCACACATACACTCAGGCACCCATACAGATACTCAGACAATCAATCAATAACCCATGTAGACACTCATGTAGCTATTCAGAAAGCCATGCAGCCGCTTACAAACCAACAGACAGACGGATACAGACATTCACACAGTTTAGTCACTAACCCATGCATTCAGTAAGATACATTTAATCACTCACTTGTAGAGTCAGTCACTCACGTACTAAATCATCCATTCAGACACTTATACACCCACTCATTCTTCAATACGCCTTTCCCCATATATATTAAACATATTTAAACTTTACAGAAACACACAGTCACTGGATGATGTCATCAGTGATGTCATTTGAGATGTCATCAGTGATGTCATCAGTGATGTCACTGACCATGTCATGAGTGATGTAATATGTGACGTCATCAGCAGTGCATTGCGGGCGCGAGTTATAGTTAGCTGAACTAACTATAACGGGGAATTTCTATGGTTTTGTACGAGTGAAATGTCCAACTAACTATAACTGTCCCTAAAACCTATGGTTTTTTCAGTGAATTTCAAAGGTTTTTTAAATGCTAATTTCTAACTATAACGTGTCTGAAACCTATGGTTTTTTCAGTGAATATATATATATGTGTGTGTACCAATAACATAAAATTAAATTTTTTAAAATTGAATTATAGATGAAAACATTAAATGATTTAAAAATCTTCAAACTTAAATTTCCCACTCCAGCGAGTGCAACAGTAGGGAAAGTGTTGGATAGTGGAGGGGTAGAAATTACAATTCCCACTGCAGTGAGTGCAACAGTAGGGGAAGTATTGGATAGCGGAGGAGTCATAATTACTATTCCAACTCCAGTGAGTGCAACAGTAGGGAAAGTGTTGGATAGCGGAGGGGTAAAAATTACTATTCCCACTCCAGTGAGTGCAACAGTAGGGAAAGTGTTGGATAGCGGAGGGGTAGAAATTACTATTCCCACTCCAGTGAGTGTAACAGTAGAGAAAGTGTTGGATAGCGGAGGGGTAAAAATTACTATTCCCACTCCAGTGAGTGCAACAGTAGGAAAAGTGTTGGATAGGGGAGGGGTAAACATCACTATTCCAACTTCAGTAAGTGCAACAGTAGGGAAAGTGTTGGATAGCGGAGGGGTAAAAATCCCTACTCCCACTCCAGTGAGTGCAACAGTAGGGAAAGTGTTGGACAGCTGAGAGGTAAAAATTACTACTCCCACTCCAGAGGGTGTGACAGTAGGGAAAGTGTTGGACAGCGGAGGGGTAAAAATGACTATTCCCACTCCAGTGAGTGCAACAGTAGGGAAAGTGTTGGATAGCGGAGGGGTTAAAATTACTATTCCCACTCCAGTAAGTGCAACAGTAGGGAAAGTGTTGGATTGCCGAGGAGTAACAATTAATATTCTCACATTTAAAAAACAAATTAAATTAAAAATATATAAATATGTTAAAATTCAAATACAAATATATTTAATATTACATTTGAAAAAAAAACATATTATAACGTTAAATACATATAACAAATACCTACAAATATTATATTAAATAAAAGAACAAATTATTTCCAAACAAATATTTTTAATTAAAAATTATTTAGAAACAAAAACATAAATTATTACATACATTTGCTTTTTTTATTTCCTACCCCATAACGTCACACAATTCACAACCCACATCTAAATTTAAAAAAATGAACTTTCTCAACTAACATAATTAATTACCAATTAAAGAAATATTATTAATTAAAAATCAAATTAAAACTCATATAAATTATTTAACTTCCCACACTTTACCCCTATAATCCCCACAGCCCACAACTAAAATTAAACTGTAAAAAAATTTATTACACAATTCAAACTTATTTTCAATTAAAAAACTAATAGTATTTAACAACTAATTATAAAGTAAGTAAATTTAATTTACTCCCCACACTGTACCCGTATAACAATAAAACCCACACACAAAAAAATATAAACAAATACTCTAATTAAATATAAATTAATTAATTATTATTAATGATCAACTAATTTTTATTAATTAAACAAAACTTACTTCCCACCCTTTACGCCTATAAACCCCACAACCCACACCTAAAATTAATTAGGCAAATTCCATTTTTAATTTTCGATTTATTAATTAATATTAATTAACAACAAATTATTAATTAATTAAACATAAATTACTTCCCATCCTTACCCCCATAAACCCCACAACCCAAACCTAAAAAAATCACACAATTACCATCATTAATTATCAATTAATTAGTTAATATAAATTAACAACTAATTATTAATTAATTAAACACAAATTACTTCCCACCCTTCACCCCTATAAACCCCACAACCCGCACCTAAAATTAATTACACAATTTCCGTAATTAATTTTCTATCAATTAATTAATAATAATTAAGAACTAATTATTAAATAATTAAAAATGAATTACTTCCCGCCCTTTACCCCATAAACCCCACAACCCAAACCTAAACAAATCACACAATTACCATAATTAGTTATCAATTAATTAACAACTAATTATTAATTAATTAAACATAAATTACTTCCCACCCTTTACCCCATAAACCCCACACCCAAAACAAATCACACAATTACCATAATTAATTATCAATTAATTAGTTAATATAAATTAACAACAAATTATTAATAAATTAAACATAAATTACTTCCCACCCTTTACCCCTATACACCCCACAACCCACACCTAAAATTATTAAAACATTTTCCATAATTAATTTTCAATCTATCAATTAATATAACTTAACAACTAATTATTAATTGATCAAAAATAAATTACTTCCCACCCTTCATCCCTATAAACCCCACAACCCACACCTAAAGAAATTACACAATTAGCATAATTAATTATCAATTAATTAATTAATATTAATTAACAACCAATTAATAATTAATTAGAAATAAATTACTTCCCACAATTAACGCTATAAAATAGTAAATTAAATAAATAAAAAATAATCATTAATTTATTATACTTATTTATTTACTTCCCACCCTATTCCCCTATAAACCCAAAACCCGCTGCGGAACTAAAAAATGGAAAATTTTATTAAAATAAAATTCATAACTACTAAAAATTTAACACATATATTAAAAAACATAAACAATACTTATACAAAAAAACATACATCACATACATTTAAAATATGAACTAACATACATAACACTAATTAAAAATCGATATTTCAAACATCTATATTTTTGCAAACAATATTAATGACTTCTTTATTTTTTTAAAACGATATTTCTTACCTTGAATTCGATATTCTTGACCTTGATATCCTTGCTGTCGATATTTCTCAATCACAATATTTCCAACTTGATATTTGTGTAAGTCGACATTTCCAACTCGATATTCTGTCTCAGCACCCATTATTTTGTCTAATAGTAAAACAGAAAAAAAAATCACATGGTATAATGACTTTTGCTCTACATCTATTGAATAGTCCTGTATTATGTCCTACGAAAGAACAGAAAAGAACATTCAAAAATAAATTTTACAAAATTAATTCAGCCAAGTGAAATGGCATGCAGTTGAATATAATTATACTTTCCTTCCTTTAAGAACATTTCACACACACACAAAGACAACTTTTTATAGATACAGTGCAAGAAGGACTCTAGACCTAACTGAATTTCGTACAATTAATGAAATAGTGCAGTTCACATTTGAGGCTCCTAGGTGCACAGGCAGAAAAATCGAAAACAATATAGTGTGCTCTGAACCTCATGTATTTGAAAGTGCAATCGAAACTGGACTGGGACCACGTATGTCAACTTTAAGGACTTTGTTATATTTAGCACAGTACAAATGTTATATATGCATCTTTTCTATAATAATTAAGTGATCAGACTTATTAGTTTGCAATCTGCTTCATAAAGTAAACAACAGAACAAAACAATACATCCAAACACACCATAACAATTAAATCATAACAGAGAACAACACAAAAACAGTCAAACAGAATGCAAGACAACCACCACAATACAACACAACATCACATTGCAGTAAGGTAGCACAAACACACATCAGCACAAACAGAACATATCACCATCACAGCAGAATGCCACACAAAAGTCTTGTCACTAATTACCAGCTCCAGAAAACTATTTCATGATACCGTTGTAAAAAGGTTGTTGCAGCAAGCGCTACTCTAATATATCGCCAAGAACATAAAGTAGCAGTAGTCAAATTGTTTTTTGATCTGGGCCAATGTCTTTACATTAGCGAGTACTGTTTAACTACCTTGGTTTCAAGAACATTTTACAAACCTATCTCTTTCCTGTTTAATTTCTTAAGCTGTAGCGGTTTGTTTTAGCTTCACTGTGCCTGTCCTTTAGCTTCAGGATAGGCTTTAGAAAATTCTCATTGATTCACCCATTGATCCAGTGCTGGCAAGGAGAACAGCGCAGAACTGAGAATACAAAGTGCCCAACACAGGCAGCTACAGATTTTCACATATTTTGTGAAACAAGGGCCTGATTTATAGTTTGGCGGACGGGTTACTCTGTCACAAATGTGTCAATATCCCATCCGCTGTATTACAAGTGCCATAGGATATAATGGACTTGTAATATGGTGGACTGGATATCCGTCACGTTTGTGATGGAGAAACCCAGTCTGTCAAACTCTAAATCAGGCCCATAGTCTATTGCGTAAACTGACCATAAGATTATACCTGGGACCTCCAAACAAGAAATTCATTAGAATACTAAGGGGCCCATTATGATGTCGGGCGGAAGCACTACCGCTGTGCTGTCGGAGGCAAAAACCGCTAGTTACCGTCCGCCAGCAACGGCCCACACGTCCGCCAAATTAGGATGTGAAAAGTCAGCCAAACACCGCCCGTAAGCCTGCGATGCCGCCCGCCATCAAAGTGCGCCCGGCTACGTAGCGGCGCGAGCCAATGGAGACACACCGTCCGACGAAATGACGCACCGCCCGGCGTACAAATTACGATGCCACAACCAAACAGCCTCACCGGCAAAGAGACACCGCACGAGAAAAGAAGGCGGAAACCCGATTGCTGAGTACAGAAACACAAACCCGGCCTACTCCGACATGAATCCTGCTCTCCAGGCCATCCCCATGCTGTACCTGATGCAGCACCTAGGAGTGAACGCGCAACGACGACGCAGGTAGGCAGACACACAACAAGGGCACGCAAACACTGCACACAATGCAAGGGCGTGAAAACTGTACATGGCCCCCCCAGACACCCCTGTGGGGACAGGACACATGAATGAATGAATGAATTTGTACTTGTAAAGCGCACTGCTACCCTGAGGCATCCTGGCGCTGAACGCATACCGCTGTGGAACCCTTCCTGGCTTTTCCCTGTGAAATGTCCACTCCTGGGCACCCCCAAGGTGAAGCCAGGCATCCCAGCGCTGGTGGGGCCGTTAGCACTGAATGACCTTCCATTCCTACTCTGAAATCACATTGCAACAAATTCTGCAGGAGAATGGA
>CAWUFW010032031.1:0-14553 GCA_963921515.1 Calotriton arnoldi | reverse complement strand
TTTAGGTTTAGGTAGTACAGTGGTGTTTGGGTAGTGTAGGGGGTCGTGCTGGGGTTAGTGTTTTAGGGTTTAGGGTAGTGCAGTGGTGTTTGGGTAGTGTAGGGGGTCGTGCTGGGGCAGTGTTTTAGGGTTTAGGGCAGTGCAGTGGTGTTCGGGTAGTGTAGGGGTCGTGCTGGGGGAGTGTTTTAGGTTTAGGGCAGTGCAGTCGTGTTCGGGTAGTGTAGGGGGTCGTGCTGCGGGGAGTATTTTAGAGTTTAGGGTAGTGCAGTGGTGTTCGGGTAGTGTAGGGGGTCATGCTGGGGGTAGTGTTCTAGGGCTTAGGGCAGTGCAGTGGTGTTCGGGCAGTGTAGGGGTCGTGGCTGGGGTGGTGTTTTAGGTTTAGGGTAGTGCAGTGGTGTTCGGGCAGTGTAGGGGTCGTGCTGGGGGTGGTGTTTCAGGGTTTAGGCAGTGCAGTGGTGTTCAGGCAGTGTAGGGGGTCGTGCAGGGGTGGTGTTTCAGGGTTTAGGCAGTGCAGTGGTGTTCGGGCAGTGTAGGGGGTCGTGCAGGGGTGGTGTTTTAGGGTTTAGGGCAGTGGTGTTCGGGCAGTGTAGGGGGTCATGCTGGGGGTGGTGTTTCAGGGTTTGGGGCAGTGCAGTGGTGTTCGAGCAGTAAAGGGGTCATGCTGGGGGTGGTGTTTCAGGGTTTAGGGCAGTGCAGTGGTGTTCGGGCAGTGTAGGGGGTGGTGCAGGGGTGGTGTTTCAGGGTTTAGGGCAGTGCAGTGGTGTTCGGGCAGTGTAGGGGGTCGTGCAGGGGGTGGTGTTTCAGGGTTTAGGGCAGTGCAGTGGTGTTCGGGCAGTGTAGGGGCGTGCAGGGGTGGTGTTTCAGGGTTTAGGGCAGTACAGTGGTGTTCGGGCATTGTAGGGGGTGGTGCTGGGGCTGGTGTTTCAGGGTTTAGGCAGTGCAGTGGTGTTCGGGAAGTGTAGGGGGTGGTGCTGAGGCTGGTGTTTCAGGGTTTAGGGCAGTGCAGTGGTGTTCGGGCAGTGTAGGGGTCGTGCTGGGGCTGGTGTTTCAGGGTTTAGGGCAGTGCAGTGGTGTTCGGGCAGTGTAGGGGTCTTGCTGGGGCTGGTG
This sequence comes from Calotriton arnoldi, assembly GCA_963921515.1. NCBI lineage: Eukaryota > Metazoa > Chordata > Amphibia > Caudata > Salamandridae > Calotriton > Calotriton arnoldi. The sequence continues at coordinate 13,446 of CAWUFW010032031.1, read as the reverse complement.
TTTCAGAGTCTAGGGCAATGCAGTGGTGTTCGGGCAGTGTAGGGGTCTTGCTGGGGCTGGTGTTTCAGGGTTTAGGGCAGTGCAGTGGTGTTCGGGCAGTGTAGGGGGTCGTGCTGGGGCTGGTGTTTCAAGGTTTAGGGCAGTGCAGTGGTGTTCGGGCAGTGTAGGGGTTGTGCTGGGGCTGGTGTTTCAGGGTTTAGGGCAGAGCAATGGTGCTCAGGCAGTGTAGGGGTTGTGCTGGGGGTGATGTTTCAGGGTTTAGGCAGTGCAGTGGTGTTCGAGCAGTGTAGGGGTCGGAAGGGGTGGTGTTTCAGGGTTTAGGGCAGTGCAGTGGTGTTCGGGCAGTGTAGGGGTCGTGCTGGGGGCAGTGTTTTAGGGCTTAGGTAGTGCAGTGGTGCTTGTGTAGTGTAGGGGTCGTGCTGGGGGTAGTGTTTTAGGGTTTAGGGTAGTGCAGTGGTGTTTGTGTAGTGTAGGGGGTCATGTTTTAGGGTAGTGCAGTGGTGTTTGGGCAGTGTAGGGGGTCATGCTGGGGGTAGTGTTTAGGATTTAGGTTAGTGCAGTGGTGTTTGGGCAGTGTAGAGGGTCGTGCTGGGGGCAGTGCTTTAGGGTTTAGGGTAGTGCAGTGGTGTTTGTGTAGTGTAGGGGTCGTGCTGGGGGCAGTGTCTTAGGGTTTAGGTAGTGCAGTGGTGCTTGTGTAGTGTAGGGGTCGTGCTGGGGGTAGTGTTTTAGGGCTTAGGTAGTGCAGTGGTGTTTGTGTAGTGTAGGGGTCATGTTTTAGGGTAGTGCAGTGGTGTTTGGGCAGTGTAGGGGGTCATGCTGGGGGTAGTGTTTTAGGATTTAGGTTAGTGCAGTGGTGTTTGGGTAGTGTAGGGGGTCATGCTGGGGGTAGTGTTTTAGGGTTTAGGGTAGTGCAGTGGTGTTTGTGTAGTGTAGGGGTCGTGCTGGGGGTAGTGTTTTAGGTTTAGGGTAGTGCAGTGGTGCTTGTGTAGTGTAGGGGGTCGTGCTGGGGGTAGTGTTTTAGGGTTTAGGGTAGTGCAGTGGTGTTTGTGTAGTGTAGGGGGTCATGTTTTAGGGTAGTGCAGTGGTGTTTGGGTAGTGTAGGGGTCGTGCTGGTGGTAGTGTTTTAGGATTTATGTTAGTGCAGTGGTGTTTGGGTAGTGTAGGGGGTCGTGCTGGGGGTAGTGTTTTAGGGTTTAGGATAGTGCAGTGGTGCTTGTGTAGTGTAGGGGGTCGTGCTGGGGGTAGTGTTTTAGGTTTAAGGTAGTGCAGTGGTGTTTTTGTAGTGTAGGGGGTCATGTTTTAAGATGCAATGCTCCAATACCTGACCAGTCTGCACTACATAAAACTGCAAAAACTAAAAATAAAAAGTGTTTTGCACACTTTTGTCATTGGGCTATATGTGGGCTACATCTGGGTAATATTTGTGCTACATTTGGGCTCTTTTTTCACTGGTGGCCATCTTGGAAGACTTCTTTGTTATGAAGTTTCCTAATTTCTTCATTTACTGCAGTCTCCTCAGTAGGAAATGCTTTCAGTTTTTTACTTTGATTCCATCAAGAAGGCATTCAGATGTGTCTCACATCTGCCATAAATTCAGAATGTTAGCACTCTAGTTGCTCATTAGATCACTGGAGTAAAGCTACTGCTCACCAGGGAGTTAACTGGTAGTCTGCTGCTGGTATTGAAAGTGATTGTTTCAGTCTGCATGTCAGAATTTTCTAATGAAATAGAAGAGGATTTGAGATCTCACTTAAAACATGCCCTAATTTTTCTTTCTGCAGCACTAACCATAATTTCTATTTAAAAAGAACCCCTCATTTTGTTCCTTTTAAATTAAATGTTTTAAGTGTTACCGGTTTATTCCAATCAAGATGGCTTCAGGTGTGCCATACTTTTGTCATAAGTAAGGCTGTTAGCGCTCTAGTTGTTCTTTAGAACACTCTGGGAAGCTGCAGTAGAACACAAAGGCATCAACTGGCAGGCTGCTCCTGTTGAAATATAACAGGAAGATATTTGAGATCACACTTGAAATATGTCCTAATTTTTCTTTCTACAGCACTAACCATAATTTCTATGACAAAATGAACCCCATCATTTTGTTCCTTTTTAAATTAAATGTTTTAAGTGTTACCAGTTTATTCCAATCAAGATGGCTTCAGGTGTGCCATACTTTTGTCATAAGTAAGGCTGTTAGCACTCTAGTTGTTCTTTAGAACACTCTGGGAAGCTGCAGTAGAACACAAAGGCATCAACTGGCAGGCTGCTCCTGTTGAAATATAACAGGAAGATATTTGAGATCACACTTGAAACATGTCCTAATTTTTCTTTCTACAGCACTAACCATAATTTCTATGACAAAATGAACCCCATCATTTTGTTCCTTTTTAAATTAAATGTTTTAAGTGTTACCAGTTTATTCCAATCAAGATGGCTTCAGGTGTGCCATACTTTTGTCATAAGTAAGGCTGTTAGCACTCTAGTTGTTCTTTAGAACACTCTGGGAAGCTGCAGTAGAACACAAAGGCATCAACTGGCAGGCTGCTCCTGTTGAAATATAACAGGAAGATATTTGAGATCACACTTGAAACATGTCCTAATTTTTCTTTCTACAGCACTAACCATAATTTCTATGACAAAATGAACCCCATCATTTTGTTCCTTTTTAAATTAAATGTTTTAAGTGTTACCAGTTTATTCCAATCAAGATGGCTTCAGGTGTGCCATACTTTTGTCATAAGTAAGGCTGTTAGCACTCTAGTTGTTCTTTAGAACACTCTGGGAAGCTGCAGTAGAACACAAAGGGATCAACTGACAGTCTCTGCCCTTGTTGGATGTACATGTTTTACTGAGAATGTCAGACTTCATTCTCACATGAGTGAGAAAGATAATGTGAATTTACAGAAAATATGCTCTCATTTTAGCTTCTGGAGCACCTTCCAAACCTCCATGGGACAAGCATGAGAAAATAGTGTTCTCTCAAACATGATTCATGATATCCCAGCAGAAGGTTTTTCACATGGTAAAATCACCTTGGAATACACCACAATTCCTAAAATTAGTATGGTACCGTCAACAAATAAATTCTAATGTAACTAAAGCCTGTTATCACCCTTTATAGTTCTCCTTTTGGTGACCCTCAAAATCTTCTATTCACTACAATGCATTTCAATGAGGTACTATCATTTATATTGGTCCCAAGATGGCTGCCAGAAATTCCAGGATGAAGTGCTGACAGCCAATCAGATCTCACGATGACATGTGTGGTTAGGCTCCGCCCAGATATATATGTGACTTTACTTTTGATTTTCTCAGGAACTACTGAACGGATTTACACCATTTAAGCAAAAGGCACGACACTGAACCAAGGGCTACCTCTTTGCCAAATTTGGTGTAATTCCGTTCAGCAGTTCGGGCTGTAGCTGCGACTAAAGGTTCCTATGGAAAAATGAATGGGGAAAACACGTTTTGGGACCCCCTTTTTCTCGGCCCCCGCTTGACGTATCACCCCGAGACTTTCAGGATAGGAGCGGACCGGAGCGCCCCAACAAGTTGGAAACTTTCGCGAAGATTCGTTAACCGGCGCCAACGTTATTTCAAATAGAATGTCGCGGATTTCCTATGGATAATAGGTTGTAACTATAACTATCTACTGGCGACCGCCAGTAGATAATATATATATATATATATATATATACATATATTCACTAAAAAAAGATAGGTTTCAGGGACGTTCTAGTTAGAAATTAGCATTTAAAAAACCTTGGAAAGTAACTGAAAAAACCACAGGTTTCAGTGACGTTATAGTTTGTTGGACATTTCACTTGTACAAAACCAGAGAAATTTGGCTGTTATAGTTAGTTGAGCTAACTAGAACTCCCGCCCCCAGAATGCACTGCTGATAACGTCACATATTACATCACTCATGACATGGTCAGTGACATCACTGATGACATCTCTGATGACATCTCAAAGGACATCACTGATGACATCATCCACTTAATATCTGATGCACCTTCTCACACCCTAATATAACCTTTCATACACCCACTCTAAAATACAGACTACCATTCTCGAAACCATAGACACACCAATACCAGTTAGTACATACCCACTGACTGATTCATAGGTCTCACACACTTCCACTCACCCATACAGTCACTCATACAAGCAGTCACTCATCAATACAGCCATTGATATATGCACTCATACACCTATACAAATACTCACACACAGCCACTCACCCATAGAGTTACTCACACACCTAGTCAGTCACCCAAAGAATTAATCACACTGCCATTTACTCATTATACAGTTATACACACACCACCTAACTTATTCATACAGATACTACCACATACTTACTCTCTTTTACAATCACTGACACAAGCACACACTCATCCATACAGCCACTCTCACAATCACTCACTCTCACATATAGTCTCTTATATACTCCAACACTCACATATACTGCCTTTCACATATGTAGTTACTCACACATGTACCACTGAGACATCCATTTACTCACCAACACAGCCATACACACACACACCTACCCATACAACCCCTCACAGATGCACTCATGAACCCATACACCCAGTGAATCACCCACTCACACATCCATGCAGGGAGTCACACACCCCACAGCCACCCACACAGAGACTCAGGCACCCATACAGGTACTCAGACAACCAATCATTAACCCATATAGACAGTCAAGTAGGTACTCACCAACCGATGCAGCCACTTACACACCAACTGAAAGACTGATACAGACATTCACACAGATTAGTCACTAACCCATGCATTCACTAAGACACGTTTAATTACTCACTTATACAGTCAGTTGGCACCTACTAAATCATCCATTCAGACACCCATGCACCCACTCATTCTTCAATACACCTTGGGGATATATATATATATATATATATATATATATATATATATATATATATATATATATATATATATATATATATATATATATATATATATATATATATATTATCTACTGGCGGTCATTTGAGATGTCATCAGTGATGTCATCAGTGATGTCACTGACCATGTCATGAGTGATGTAATATGTGACATCATCAGCAGTGCATTATGGGCGCGAGTTATAGTTAGCTGAACTAACTATAACGGGGAATTTCACGGGTTTTGTACGAGTGCAATGTCCAAGTAACTATAACTGTCCCTAAAACCTATGGTTTTTTCAGTGAATTTCAAAGGTTTTTTAAATGCTAATTTGTAACTATAACGTGTCTGAAACCTATGGTTTTTTCAGTGAATATATATATATATATATATATATATATATATATATATATATATATATATCCACTCCTGGTTGCCCAGTTATGAGGACGCACTCCACTTCAGGTAAGTAACATACTTTATTAAGCAAACAGGCGGCTTCTCATCCCAACTGTAAAGTCCTTCAGCCTGACGCGTCTCTGAAGCATTTTCGCTTCTTCATCAGAGGCTAGCATCGGCAACCATTTATTACTGCAACCACGTTGTTCTCTGCATACTTCTATTTAATTGGCCTCTGGTGTGCCGCAAAATGATGTCTTTATCCACAAGGTATGCTGGGACACGTAGTTCATAATTATGCAAAATTATACCCTCCGATGGGTTTATTTGCCGATGCACAGTACAGGACACATTTCAACCCTTCAGTGGGTCTTCCGAATGAGACTTCGCCTGTTTAAATTAAAACACCTTCTGTGCCTGCAAGTCAAGAGGAATTATTCCACACCGGCGGACCCGTTTCCATTCCTCGGGCGGTGCGATCAACTCCACGGCCTGGAACCGCCGTGCTTACATATCCACTCCTGGTTGCCCAGTTATGAGGACGCACTCCACTTCAGGTTGCCGATGCTAGCCTCTGATGAAGAAGCGAAAATGCTTCAGAAACGCGTCAGGCTGAAGGACTTTACAGTTGGGATGAGAAGCCGCCTGTTTGCTTAATAAAGTATGTTACTTACCTGAAGTGGAGTGCGTCCTCATAACTGGGCAACCAGGAGAGGAGATATATATATATATATATATCAAACCAAAACCCTTTCAGGCATAGAGTGATGCATAAATTATGCAAAAAAAGAAGCAGAGAACTCTGGGTAGTTCTCATTTTTAGGTGGAAAGCAGCTTCAATATAGAGCACTCTCAACACCAGCGACACTCTAAATTTGTTCATCTCAAATGTCTGCTTTTCTATCAAAGTCTTTAAGCATAGGATTAGCTAGTGTCATCCACGCTGAGATAGAAAGGGACCAAGTCTTTTACCATTTCCACAGCAAAGTCTTTAAGCATAGGATTAGCACAGTGCTATCCATGCCGAGCTGTAAAATGGCCAAAGCCTTTTACCACTCCAGGCACAGTATTATAGTTTTGGCTTGATAAAATACCATCCAAGCCAGCCTGAAATGAATAAAAGCAACCCCTGACACGTGTTGCGCTCTTATTAGAGCTCTTCAGAGAGGTATAGCTTTGCCCAGGCACAAGGGAGCACCCAGTATAAGTCAAACCAAAACCCTTTCAGGCATAGAGTGACGCATAAATTATGTAAAAAAAGAAGCAGAGAACTCTGGGTAGTTCTCAAGTTTAGGTGGAAAGCAGCTCCTATATAGAGCACTCTCAACACCAGCGACACTCTAAATTTGCTCACCTCAAATGTCTGCTTTTCTATCAAAGTCTTTAAGCATAGGATTAGCCAGTGCCATCCATGCCGAGATAGAAAGGGACAAAGTCTTTTACCATTTCCACAGCAAAGTCTTTAAGCATAGGATTAGCACAGTGCTATCCACTCTCAGACCCACTGATGCATACATCAGCACAACCATAAGCACACCAATCCATTCAATAACACATTCACACACTCATCCATAAACACCCTGACACACCCTGGGACTGATTGATACATACACTGACTCACACATTCCTACACTCATGCATTCACTGACTCACTCAGTCACTTACTCATGCATAGACTCAGACACCCCAGGACACACTAATCGATACACTAACACACCCTTGCACACACTCATGCATTGAAAGACTCAGTCATTCACTCATGCATAAACTGAAACATCCCGTGATACATTGATACATACACTGACACACCGATGGAGACACTGATGCGTACACTGCCACATACACTGACCCACCCGTCCACACACTCTTTCATGCACTGACACATCCAGAGACATACTAAGACATACACTGACATACCCAGGCATACACTCTTTCATGTAGTGACAGACCCAAACATCCACTTACACATACACTGACACAAGCAGGCACAAACCCACGCATACACTGACACACCCAGACACACACTGACATATACACCTAGACACACAGTGACACATAGACTGACACCCACGCACACACTCATTTATACACTGATACACTCAGACACACACCTACACATACATTGACACACCCAGACACACACTGTCATATACACTGACACACCCATATGCACACTCGCTCATGCACTGAGAGACCCAAAAACACTGGCGAATATATTGACACACTGAGGCATACACTGACAAATATACTGACACACCCATATACACACTCTTTTCTGCAGTGACACATCCAAACACAGCAAGTCATACACTGACACATCAAGACACAGACTTATTTAAACACTGACATACCCAGTCACACACACATGCATACACTGACACACCCAGGCATCCACTTATTCATACAGTAACACACTGAGGCACACACTAACGTATAAAGTTACACATGCAGGCACACTGTAACATATTTATTTATACACTAACACACCCAGACACACACTAACACATACGCTAAGACACCTACACACACACTTATTAAAACACCAATACTGCCATACAATAATAAGAACATTGACACAACTCTTCACGGGAAATGTGGTGCTTTTTTATTGATTTTTTTTATTTTACGCAAAAGTGCCTTATTTAGCATAGTAAAAGTGCAAAGAAGGAAATTCTATGCAAAACTGTTACATATTAAAAAATAAATTGTTTTAAAACAGTAAGAACAAAGGAGAAAAATTGACAAAGGATACTGTTCTGTTTCTTCAACAAGATAATAATGTGCTCATATTTTCAAATTATGTTTTGGACAACCACTATTTAAACTTCAATGCTGGTTAATGAATCTTTAATCTTCAGATATGGTTGGCTGATGGTACATCTTCCTGCTTCTCCATCACTTGAGGAACTTCCAGTCTCCTTAACAAGTATAACATTAGCACATGTCCTTGTGTTTTTACAATGAAACAAAACAAACAAATAGGAATTAACAGCGGTGTCCATTCACCTTCGCCAATATGGTGATAATGTCATATTTTCTTTCAAAACAAGTTCTTGGCATTTAGAACAGGGGAACAACCATTTCTTTAAAATCTGCGCAAGTTGGTGCAATGCTGATATTTGCAGAAGGTTCGCTGGGCATACATGATGATCCTCTTACATCAGTAGAAGATGTTGCTTTCTTATTCAGCATTCTTAAATATGCACGTTCGTGGTTGCTCTTGATGTGCTTCCACTTTGGGGATGTGCCATAACTATATTTTTTCATAGTACCTCTGGAAAGCTGCTACCCACACAGCTTGCTTGCAACATACCGGACAGTGGCTTTCTTGTCTCAAGAAGGTACAATAAACCAGTTCCACACATCACTCTGCTTTTGGGTGGAACTAACTTCTTCCTCTTCTAGTACTCATTCTTCCTCTTGTGGAACAGAAGGTGCTGGTACATATGCTTTTGCCATAATATAAGGCACCAATCACCTTTGCACCTTTCTGCATGAACAGCCAGGATCAAAGTGACTGCTTTGGGTGTGGTTTTCCCAAAATTTGGGTGTGGTTGAAGAGCAACCATTAAAAGTTAAGCTTCGGTCTTTGCTAACAAGTGACTCTGTGGATTCCGCTGCAAATGCTCGGATACGTGTAATAATAAAACAGCTCATTTCAGCAGGAAGTTGAAATGAAACATTAAAAAAAGTTTTAAATATGTTAAGCCCAAAAACTTTAATGTAATTATAAAGTTCTTATACCCTTAAAATATATTTTTTGCATTCCAGCAAATCCATGGATCGGATCCGCAAATTCGTTTCTACCACATGATGGGAACAAAAACCATAGAGTTGAACCAGGCAAGCCCTCTAGTTCTGTGGGAAATCTATGGATCCCAAATTTTATTAAAAAAGAAAATGCAGTTATAATACTTATATATAAAATATTAATATTGTTCAATTTCTTGTGCTCAAAAATGACTATCATTATTTACATTCCACCATGATTATCACTCCTCTGTCATCTATTTTTGAACTCTATGTACTATATTGTTTCTTACCTTTTTCCATCATTGTCACTGCTTTAACCTTATTATGCTTGAATTATTTACAGTACTCTCTGACTCTGTTTTTAAAAAAATGAATACATTCACCTCTTTTTTTCATATTTTGTGTCTACATATTCACTCTTTTTTCAATACTGTATAAACTAATATTAATGCACGGGATTGGTCAATGACTGTGGTTGTAGCAGACCTCCTGCAAACAATCTACCACGGCATTAAAAAATAATAAAAATTGACTTTAAAAAAAGAGAGACATTAAACTTAGTAAACATAATTAAAAAAATAGTAATTTAGCAAAAGAACAAAGGTTAGAAAAATGTTATAGTAATAAAATGATTATAAAAAAATCATAGAAATTTACCGAAAAATCAAAGGATACAGGGATGTTATACTTAGGAAATAGGATTTTTGGAAAACCTTAGAAATTCACACAAAAAACAAAGGTTACAGGTATATTACAGTTAGGTTGACATTTTACTTGTACAACACCAGAGAAATTCAGCAGTTATAGTTAGCTGAGGTAACTGTAACCTATACCCCTTCAATGCTCTTCTTATGACCTCATATATTACATCACTGATGACAAGCTCAGTGACATCACTGATGATATCTCAAATGACATCACTAATGGCATCACTGATAACATCATCCACAAAACCACTGACACACCCATTCACAGACCCATACAAACACTCATAGATCTATTCACTGATCCATAGAGCCACTCAGACATCTAGTAACCCATACAGCCACTAGCTGAACCATTAACTCACATATACAACCACTCATGCACCTACTCACTTACCAATGCAGCCACTCACACATTTAGCTATAAAGACTTATAGGGGCATATGTATTAAAACATCGTTTTGCGAGTCCTTAATAGCGTTTTTTTGCGAATCGCTATTAAGGACTCGCAAAGCAATGTATGTAGGAATCGCAATAATAATTGTGATTCCTACATATTCCTTAATTGCGACTTGCAAATTGTGAATCGCAATTAAGGAATACCTTCCCATTCATTCCTATGGGCCTAGAGGCCCATAGGAATGAATGGGAAGACATTTGCAATTCACGACTACCCATTAGGTACTCACAAATTGCGAATGCAATTTCAAGGGTGCAAGGGTGTCAAAAGGACACCCTGTTGCACCCCTGAAATATGTATGTGTGCACATGTGGCGCACATACATGCCCTAAGGGCATGTATGTGCGCCACAGGGCACTTTGAAAAATGCAAAAAGTGAATTTTTCAAAGAAATCACAAATTACCACCAACTTGAAGTTGCGATTTCTTAAGCCAAAATCGCACAACTTGGGTGCTTCCTGCATTGCATTTAAGGAATCGCAATTTGCGATTCATTAAATGCATTTGCAAAATAGGGAATCACAAATGTTGCGATTCCCTATTTTGCAAGGGCCTTTTGGGATGATACATCCCAAAAGGCTTTTTCCCATTCGCAAACGGGCCGATTCTGAGAATCGGCCCATTTGCGAACGGGAAATGGGCTTGACACATATGCCCCATAGAGACTTATACACCTACTCATACACCTATGTAGCCACTAACACTGTGAATCAGTCACCTATACAGCTACTCGCACACCTACTCACTCACCCATACAGTGAACCACACAGCCACTCATACACACATACAGTTACTCGCACACCCATTCACTTACTCATATATATACTAACACATGTTCTCACTCACCTATACAGTCACTGAAACAAGCACATACTCTCCCATACAATGCCTTTCACACTCACTTACTCATCCACTCAGTCACCCATACAGCCATTCACACACCCATTCACTCACCATACACCCACGTATACACCCATTCATGCACCTGTACAGCCGCTCATGAACCCTTTCACTCACCCATGCTGACACTTATATACCTGTCCAGTCACCCATACAGCCACTAATGCATCCTCTCATTCACCATTTACAGCCAATGACACACATGAACACTCACCCATACAGCCACTCATTCACCCTCTTATTCACCATTAAAACCAGTTATACAGCCACTCACTCACCCATACTGATACTCACACAGCCACTCACTTACTCATACACTAATTGACAGACCCACTTGCTCACCCATACAAAAACTCAAACACCCACTCCCTCATGTATACAGATTCTCAAACACCCACTCACTCTTCTATACATCAATTACACATACACTCACTCACCCATACAGGCACTCTCGTAACCACTTACCTTAGTATATATGTTTACCACTCAGTAACTCAGTAACCTTTAGAAAACATTGGATGATGTCATCAGTGATGTTATCAGTGTTGTCATTTGAGATGTCATCAGTGATGTCATTTGAGATGTCATCAGTGATGCTGCGGGCCATGTCATGAGTGATGTAATATGTGAGGTCATAAGCAGTGCATGGCGGGGCGTGAGTTATAGTTAGCTCAGCTAATTATAACTGCTGAATTTCACTGGTTTTATACAAGTGAAATCTGAGCCTAACTATAATGTCCCTGTAACCTTTGTTTTTTTCAGTGAATTTCTAAGGTTTTTTAAATTCTATTTCCTAACCAAAATGTCCCAAGGTTTTTTTAACGTGAAGTAAGATGCCCATCGCAATGCATAGTGGGGGTGGTGTTGAATGCAGGGCCTGGCCTGGCATTGTGTTGCCCCCACCCAAGCTTGCTGCTCCTGCCCCCCTCCTCCTTGCCATACATTGTCCATGTCCATGACCCTGCTCCCTCATTACAGCCGTGTGAGGCTTCCATTTAGCTCGATGTCCCTGCCCACTCCTCCTGCCCTCCATTCCCCAATTCTATGCAGCATCATTGTCCTCCTGCTTAGCCTCTGTGCTTAGCTTGCTGTCCCCACTCTCCTTCGCTCTGCCCTCCGATGTCATTGTATATGCCCCTGCTCCCTCCGTTCTGCCCACCATATTCAATGGACCTGCTACCCTCCTATCTACTCTGACTGTTCTGTTGACCTGCCACTGCCCCTTCCACCTGCCTAGCATGGTCTGATGGCTGCCGCCTGTCCCTGTCACCTCCACCTTGCCTATCCAAGTTTTATGCCCCTATCCCTCCCACCTGTACTCCATGGTCCATTTTGCTGCCACTCCCTTCTGCACCCCATGCTCTGTTGTGCTGCAACTGCTCCTGCTGTCTGCCCTCCATGGTTTGTTGTGAAGTCCCTTCCTCTGCCCTCTTTTGTCTGTGTCCAGCCTCTACCCCTCCCTTCTGTCCTCCATGGTCTTTTGTGCATGCCCGTGCCCCTCCCTCTTCCCCACCATGGCTGTTGTGATGCCAATAACCCTCCCGCTTGCCATGCATGGTCTTCTGTGCTGCTACAGTCCCTCCCACCTGCCCCCTGTTGTCAGCTTGCTGTCCCTGACCCCCTCCCACCTTCTCTGTGTATACCATTATAGTCTCACTGTTGCCCTCAATGGTGTGTTGTGCTTCCAGTGCTCATCCCACCTGCCTTCCATGGTCAGCTTGCTGCTCCTGACGTGCCCCCTCGCCCCCGTTTTTCATGTGCTGACCTCTATCCCCAGCCTCTTGCCTTGTTTGGTCCGTTGTCCTTCCCCTGCTCCCCCCCTCCTGCCCTTCATGGTCAATTAAGTTGCAACTGTCCCTCCTGTCTGTCCGCTATGGTCAGCTTGCTGCCCTTGCCTCTTTCCCCTCTGCTCTCTGTTGTCCATGTGCATGGCCCTGTTCCCTCCCTATTGCTTTCCATGGTCCGTTTGCTGCACTGTCGTCCCGCTTGCCCTGTGTGATGTATTGTGCTGCTGAACCCCTGACATCTGCCCTGTAAGGTCAGTTTGGTGCCCCAGCCCATCTCCCTCCTTCCCTCTCTTATCCAAGTCTGTGTCCCCACCCCATTCCTCCTGGCCTCTGTGATCCAATGTATCAAACTTCCCAACATTTTGAACTTGGTAAAAGGGAGATTTTGAAAAAAGAGCCTGGGGAATTGATTTTCCCATTAACTTACATTGAAAGAGAGGAGGTTTTAGGCAGGAGACCAATAAAATAAAGGACTTTTGGGCTTAAAAACATCAGGAGTCTCCTACCTGGCACACTGTCGGTGGGG